>DWDU01000675.1:0-17531 GCA_018245575.1 Jemadia suekentonmiller | reverse complement strand
GGTGAGCTACAAGCCCTGGCCGCCTACGGACAATAGCGTAGGCGGTGCGAGGAGCTGAGCTTTGCGTTCCCAAACCCGCATGCCCAACGTTGGGATTATGAGTAGTACCCCTCAGGACTGGTCTGCAATAGGCTGATGATAATGATGACGATGTTATATATATCATCGACATTATCTTACTATTTAAGTTCGTACAAAACATACCACAATTTAATTTTTAATTAAATAATTGGCTATACTGTTAACATTCATTAACGAACCTTCTATTTGTTAAGACAGTTTGCGGTGAAAGCTGTTTGTGTGGAAACAAATAGTGTTCAGTTTTAGAACTGCGGGTCGAGTGAGAAGGTGGTAGAAGGGTTGGGTCGCAGTAATTATGAGGCGCCATTGACGGGCTCACTAGGAAGTTACCCTAAACACTTCATACAGAGCGCGCAAGTTAGCGCGCGAAGGAATACTGGGTCGAGTTCCCCAGTAATTTTGGGTTTTTATGTTAATGTTAATGTCGCTTAGGTCTTTGTAGTTGGTAGTTTAGCATTATGGGTTGACTCCTTAATGGTATTCTAACACTGTAGGTGCTCTCTATCCACCCCGTAAGGCACCGGACTGGACATAATATTATACCGTCTCCTAAATGAAACAGTTAACGTGTCATCCAACAGTCGGATAAAGTTCTCGACTTGAAATTTGATTTGAACTCTGGACCCTATTGATCAGCATTCGCGATTGCAACTAAGCATTTGAACAAAGAGACAGCCAAGTTTTGGAACTTATCCCTCGTATACAAAAAAGAAGTCGCTCTAATAACAATACGTTTAAGCTCGAGTTTGCTATCTTGTGTATTTAATATGTGATACACATTTTAACGTAGGTAATGGAGAAAATTTAACATTTTCAGACGAATGATGTCGCGTGTGTGAAGCCTTCTCATTCTCACGCAAACTGAAAATCGAAATTACAAACCTCTCGACCCACTTGCAACTTTTCACCTAAAATTATGTTTCTTCAACATTTTTCTTTCGTTTTCAACGGAATTTCGCTTTAAACGTGTTCACGGAAATATAACATTTTCTTTCTATACATATGTGTATTACATAATTTGGAATCAGATGGCGGTGAAATGGTTCTTACAAAACAGTTAATTTCATCTTCATCCTAGCAGATATGTATCCATTTTTTTCTAGGTAATCATCACTGTTACTTATTTAGTATAATCCCTCGTGATAAAATGGACCACACATGCCTACGAAAAGGATATTCGTTATTGCTTAGAAAAGTCATATGTTATATCCTAACATGTATAAACATTTCGGCATACGAGTCCAATAAACAGATTTGCTCTGTACCATAGGAAACTGTAAGAAGTATCGTACATGACTAATAGATGTCGACTCGACAACGTGTGGGTCTTAAGTAATAGAGGTCGGTACTGAGCTAACAGGCTGCGTGCTATTGTGTTAGGTGCTAGGAAGACTGCGTTCTGATCATAGCAGGGTTGTCGACTGTCAGGTAAAAAATCTATGCTTGTTTTATTATTGAATTGTCACTAGGGAAACTTATGAGTCAAAACAAAAGAGGAAAGAAACGATTTTGTTATGTTAAATTAATGATTGTATCGTTTATAAATGAAAGCTTGCGGCATGAATTCCACCTTCATATTAGGATTCCATTAAAAAGCGGTTCCATATTTTTTATTTGGATTATATATCTGTTCTTTTTCTTATATACATTATTATTTACAACTACGTATACAAAGAAGTAAACTTAAGTCTATTAATATTAACACACATACGCACGCACGCACGCACGCACGCACGACGCACGCACGCACGCACGCACGCGTGCACGGATACACATGTACGTACTCGTATACATTTTGTCTATCTGAGAATTACCCTAGCCTACTCCATTTCTCCCGCGCTAGTTTCATTGCTAGCTATATTGAACACACGCTATGAATATTTAACTCATAACTGAATGAAGTAAGGACGTATTTATTCAATAAAGTACCCCGTGCCCACGTGAACTGAATAAACATTTCCAGGTCGAGAGACATAGGTACATTTATATCTATTAACTTTATGATGAAGGTTTGCTTTCGTCTTGTATGCATTTTTATCATCATTCCAGGTCCCTTGCAGAGTAGATAGAGAAAACCGATTGCCAAGTATCTGTATCCTTACAGACCTGTCGTAGTTGTTCTACATATATTGTTCATTATAATAATAATAATATCTTCGGTAAATCTATAGGCAACCAAATTCCGTTACAAACTTACCAGAGACTGTTCTATGGTAACCAGACAACTAATAAATATATATACGTAATATCACACCGCTAATCCTCGAGGAGATAGGCAGAGGCGTTTAGTACCCTCCCATGTTTCACCAGTTACCTTTAGGTCCCACTATAGAATAGGTGGTGAGCTTATTGCCATATACCGGAAACAAAACTAGACAACTAGCCACTACTAGATTATCTAATGTTAAAAAATCCAATTATATCCGAACAGGAATAATAACCTAAAACCTCTCGATCGGCTGTCGCGCTTGCAACGATCTCTACCAACGGCGCAATCATAAATACAAACACGTTATTCATATTTCTAAATAAGTATATATGTATATACAAGTACATACATACAGACACAAAAAAAATATTCAGTGGTTAGAATGGTGAACAAGACGGTGCAATCTGAAACCTTCCAGTAGTTCTGTAATTAAACATCTTGCAGTGTCTGCGTCGTACGCAGCTGACCTGGATAAACAGCAGCATGGTCAAGCGTGCTTGAGAGGGCAAACAGGTAGCTGTGTTCTGAATTCGTATCCGTCATTATGCGTGACCCAGTTCGGAATATGTAAATTAGCAAGTAGTATTTAGTAAGAGAATAATGTGTACATTGACGTACTTTTTTAAAGTATCACTTTTGCTTGCGATTGTACAATCGCGAACAACAATAGGTAACAAGATTGTTTTAAACCTCGCTTCAAGAGACATTTTGGAAATATATAAATATAAATTAAACAAAAGGCTTAAATGTAAAATAAAAATTAAACGCTCAAAGTCAATAAAATTCGATTTAATTACGAATACATTGCAGAGTCACAACACGACGAGCAGCTTACATCAGAACGGTTCATTACGGCATCTGTCGACTTCATTCAACTCGACTGTCAACAGAGATGTATGGACTTAAATGTCTGGTAGTTCTATCGTCGACGATTGACGGTAAGAGATCACGCAGCTAAATATCCCTCTTTGTAAGATATTGTTATATCTACGAACGGTGGCACACCATATAATAATTAGTATCTCTTCGGGAATTACAGACGTAACGTTACGTTTTTCATTGTTAATAAGTTTCGGATGAAAAAATTCACTGTTATCGTACGAAAACTAACCAATAAGAGATATTGTGTAAGGGAATATACGCCTATGCATATCGGCTGGCGAACAAAAACGATGTAATATTGTACACGGCTTTTAATTTTGATATATTATTTGAAAGATAAGTGCAACAGGAAATCGAGGAACGATGTTTGAAATACGTAACAATACGGTATTAGAGACATAAAATGGCTGAAAATTCGCATTAAATGTAAGTGAGGTTTTCATTTTCTTTCTATATTATTTTATAATCAGATATCGCTCTCTCGCGCGTGGTGTGGTGTTACGGTAATTAACGGTAGAGTGAAGGAAATCAAGGAATAAACATACCCGACCGTATAGTGTGTAGAGGCACATACAGTTGTATTAAGACGAGGTAGAAATGTTATAACCATATTTTGTCATAAATCAGTAAAAGCCATTTACAGTTAGTAACATTTAGTTACAGAGACAGATTGCAATATCGTGTCGGTGTCGTGTCGTGTTGGGGCGGCCTAAGACTACCACGTTACCCGATTTCGTGCCGGGGTACTGTGTCGTAGAGGCGAATAAACCCGGCGCTGGCATATCGCGATATAGCGCGGCCTGCCTAGACACAGCTAAATGCCCTGTCCAACTTTGGGTAGCAACGTGAGCTGTGAGAGGTCATGTGCTCTGCGATTCGCATGCCCTGCGTAGATTGCCAACCCCGCGTGCTGAGCGTAGGGATCATGGGCATAACCCTTAGGAGAAGCCTATGGCCAACAGTGGACTGTAATGCTGATGATAATAATGATGATAAATTTGTTATGATACATGAAAAGATTAGCAAATAGTCAAATAAAAAAAATAAAAAATGAATGTTGCATAACCGCGACACAAAATTCAGCCGTGTTGCGGATCGTATGATACGTTATTGGTGACAGAATTCAATGATGAATAAAATTCATTAAGTTCGAATAGTTGTGACTGTTGTAAGTCTGTGTACCTATGTATAGCGAAATGGAAGTAAAACAAAAAGCCGCGGAGTCGTGTTGCGAAACGTATCATCCGTTTCGGAGGCGAAATTCGACGATGAATAGAGCTGTGTTGTTGTCGAGTCATTCTTTTATATTGCACGCTTTATTTCCGTCCCTGGTAATGAGATCGCGCTAATGGTTGCTTGTTGAGTGTCACAGAAGAAATAAATGAAAGAATGTAACAAACAAATGTTTACTCGGATATAAATGTGACGAACAGTGTATTGTATGTGAGGATAGAAAAGAAAAGACGCAAGTGAGAAAATGTTTTATAGGCGCAACGCAAAACGAAAAGGCTTGACGCTGAAAAGCTACAATGTCTTTGTGTTAATGTCGTTAGTGGATATAAAAGCCTCTTAAAACGTTGTTGTTTTGTTTCGTAATAATGCTTTCAATGTTTCAAAGACAGTCAACTGAGTCAATGGCAGACAGATTTTTGGCAATATATCAGTGAGTATAATAGGCTAACGATACACAGTATATAAGTTGATGTCATGGCTCCTACGTCGTGTGCCCAACATTTGGCAGAAAGGCTTAGGGAAGATAAGGCTGGGATTTTAAGGGAAGATAGATAAGGGAATAAAAAGTAGGTACCTATTCCTGCACTTTTGTTACCTATTTCCCTCTATTAATTTTATTAACTGACTGCCTCGTTGGTCTATAGAATTTTTCTATAGAGTTTTTATTATTTAGATTTTCTAGTAGTGGCTCGGAGTCTGGATTTGTGCCCGGTGCATGGCAATAGGCTCACCGCCTATTCCATTGTGGGACGTAAACGTAACTGGTGATACGTGGGAGTGTACTACACTTCTCTGCCTACCTCTTCGGGGATAACAGGCGTGATGTACGTTTTTTTTTTTATTTTATTAACCACGCATACTAACTGAAATAATTACCAACAATAATCCTATTCCCAGTCCTTTTCAAGGAAATTACGGATGTCTATAGGCAGCAGTGCCTCTTCATTTCTGTTATCTGCTCGTTTGCTACTCTCCTCGCTTAAGAAGTAACACAAAAAGTAACGTTACCAGGTCATTCGGCTCATAAATCCGTTTACACTAAAAGTTTTCTTTTAAAGCCGACAACGCATTAGCCACTCGTGGGGTTTTGCCAATATCCATAGAATATGGTGACCACTGACCACATACCTTCAGATAGCCAGTGTGTCTGTCTGCTAAGCGAAGTAATCAAAAAATAGAGGCATAATTGGTAACAAAATCTTGGAACGTTCTGTATTTGTCAGTGTAGTAGTTACATTGATTAGCGATTCATCTTTCATTCATTGTGACTGATATATATATTTCTTTTTGTTACAGATCTATGCCTTACATCGGACTGATATGAACCCATTGATAAAGCACCCGCTATGTGAGGTAAGATCCAGTAAAACATATCGACTTAAATACCAAAACCAATACTACGAAATATTAATTATTCAGAGCTTTAAAGATTCCCATTTATGAACTTCACTCGGTATTACGCTGAAAGATATTACCGTGAGGAGTTGGCTCCTTTGAGTTATTCATAATATTGCATGAAATGTGTGAAGCCAAGCCTGCCAACTTTTACCCGGCCAGCGTGGTACACTATGGACGGCAAAGTCACATCTTTCCAACCTGGAAGAAAACATGAATCCAGTGATCTGATAAATTACTAATGGTGAAAACGATGATGTCGTATGACTAAAATCTTTTAACAATATTCGGCGCTCATATGAGTATACACATACAACCCTTATAAAAAGAATCATATAATATTAAGAAGCTATTGACAAAAAAACAGAGTGGGGAAGCCGAAAAGCCACGGCGAAAGGTCCTCATTGATATAAAACCCTTTCAGACAACTTTCGGAGTAATGTTATTCAATTCTCATTCGGTTTCATTGAATAGCATTATCGTCACAGAGTATATAGAGTGGTCATTGGTATAAAATGTTTTTGTAAGATCTGAACTAAGAATGTTAAAAAAATATCGAAGCCGTATAAAATTAATTCACGTGTATTTTTTTACTGTCTCGTTGGTTGTGTCAAGCGCAAGTGCAACTGCGGAACGAGAAGTTCCGGGTTCAAATCCCGGGTCAGGAATTTTTCTCACTTAGTGTTTCCAATAGTGGTTCGAAGTCTGGACATATGCCCGGTGTTGGGCAATAGGCTCACCACATATTCCAAAGTGGAACGCAAACGTAACTGGTGAAACAGGTGTGTACTACTCCCTGGCTCTACCTCTTCAGCGATTACAAGCGTGATGTTACGTTTTTTTTTATTTGGACATTAGCTAATGTTCTAACCGCTTCAAGTTCTTACTCCGGCTTATTTAAGTCCCTTTCCAATGTTATGTACAAGAGAAGACCTATTTTATGTTAATCGTAGTTGAATTGCTATTCATAAATAATTCTATTATTTGTACGTTCAATAGATTGCTTTCTGGCATCGTTAACTGAAAGCATAGTAGACTAAACCTACATTTTATTCCTAAGTCTTGAAGTATTTATACATGTTTTGCGATCTGATTTCAAACACTAAACGATATCTAATCAGCTTACCGAAACAACGACACATTTTTTGTAAATTGCGAAACTGTATATATATTTTTTCTTTTCCAAACCCAAGATACGTTTACGACGCAACAGGGACTGTTAAAGGGTAAAGTTTCTAAAGAAAGGCTGCTGTTTGTGTAAGAAATATTAAACTTTAATAGCTACTACTACTTCGAAAGTGTCATAAAGACGTGAATGATGGTACATAGCACGGAAACTTGAAACGCAAGGTGTGTCCTAAAAAATCAGGAAATTAAGAGTAACAATGTAAGAAACAATGAAGGGTATTATACTGAAACTACGCAAAATTTAAGACAGAATTGACTAGTGCAACATGGGAGTGTACTACACTGCTCAGCCTACCTCTTTGGGGTTTACAGGCGTGATGTTACGTTGTCACGATAAAAATACGCGCCGGATTAACTCACGTACGCTTCTTCGGGGTAATTCGACTGGTTTCTGACCTAAACGAAATTAATTTAACAAGCTCTCGCTGCAATATATAATATATATGTAAATGTATATTTGTCCGCACGTGCTGTACAGTGCGCGCGCGCATTCGCTCCGGTCACGCGATGCATGCGAGACGCGAGGCCGCGTCGTGCGCGGAATAAACATGGTCGCCAATAAGGTTTTTATTCGCAAGATTCGCAACGCTGAGTGCATTCTCCTGTTTTCGTCATCCACGTGGTGTGATTGTTTGTTTTTTTATCGTGTGTTAGGAATAGCATAAATAGAATTTTGTGTGTTTTGTTTTGCCCTTTGTTGATAATTTACGAGTATGTATGTAGATCATGATTCTTTCGTAGGAAATGAGTTGTATTTTTTTTAAACAGTTGTCTTTCAGTTTTTATGTTTTCTCTAAATCTACAAATATAAATACTATGCGAACCTCTAATTGTTATCATAATATTACATTAAAATCTGGAACATTGTTATTGTGTTTCTTTTCTAAATTATAATCTCAAATACAAAAATATACCCAGCTCTATACAGTCGTATGTTATCAGTAACTAATTTTGAAACAGTTGTTACGGTACTACTAAAGCTCACTTAAAAATCGACATTAATTTTCAAAACATTTATCTCAAAAACTTCATAATTTGTAATTATACGCACACAAACTAAGCCGCGATGTCCACCACATGTCTATAACGGATTCAAATTCCCACAAACAATATTAAAACACGAATAAGCTTATGAAACGAACGACGGTTCGTAGCTATAAACACATCGCAGCGAGCGGTTACAAAACAGAGAATAATGGCTCTGTGCTCGAACACTTATTTATCGTGAGAGCATCTTATTTTTAAATTTACGCCTTGTAATGGAATCCGCGCGCTTACATACGTAATGCACTGTCCGTTTCAATACACCTGCGTATAAAATTACGTTTATGCATGCGGCACGACTCCTTCGATGTACTGCGTGTAAGGCACAGGCGAGGAGCGGGTAGTGTTCATTTATATGTATATTCGTTTATTTCATTTATTCTACTCGGAGTCTTTGACGTGATGTTTACTGTTCCTCGAAGAAAACGCGAAAAGTCCTCTGTCATCCCGAAAATACGCATTGATTGTACGAAATAATTTTGATTTTAGACGTCTGATAATACCTATGCTTAGGTATATGGTTGGTATGTTTATAATGTTTTAAATGTGTTAAGCATAGGCGTGATGATATGTTATATACATACGTTATAACATAAAAATTGTAAGAGAGCATGTAACCGACTTAATTTCTTTTAAGGCTATTTCCCGCTTTTTTGGAGAACCCATTAAAAACTACTAAGATTTACCATTTGTTCTAGAATATTGTATAAATTTCGTTTTTGTATTCTTATTACTGCCCGTTTTGACTAAAGCTTCAAATAAAATACTTATGTACTGTATGTACGTTTTTTTTTTGATAATTCGAATGTAGTCCTCAAAAGGATATAATGCGAAAGGAGATATAATTTCGCTGGTCCATCTGCCTGTGTTGTATTAAAAAAACTTTTTGTTTACACGTTAATCGTTTCAAGGTCGAAATACAGTTTGCGGGGAACCGTGTATCCCGCTCCGCGTTTCTAAGAACGAGGCTTTAATATTGCATGAACCGGCGTCATTTGAAATTCAATAGCCAGTGTTTTGTTTGGTTTTGTTGTATCTGTGAAAACTGCGGTATCTTCCGCGGTTTGGCCTTTTCAGTTAATATTAAGCTAATCTAATGCGAACGTAACTCGGATTCCTCGTGGTCAGACAGTAAGCCATTTACAATTGTTTTTGTAACTGTGCTTGTAATTATTATAAGAAGAGAATATGTTTTAGATGTTTTAGTACTCACTGTAGATTGCATTGCCTTTTATACGAATAAAATTTAAGGAAACAATCAAATCTTGCAAGTTTCCCTAATTTTTAAAGAGTATTCGATCTCTGTAGGACACCCTAATTCCATCAAATGTCACTTCATACTATAAATGTCAAATTCATAAATCATGCGGTCATACAATTTTGTGGCTTGTTACTAACATAGCGGTGAGTGATTACCAATTATTATTATTAATGACGTTTTCGACGCAAGTTAGCTTGACACGGTACGTATTCCATCCAATTTGAAATTCAAAACAGTAACTAAGCGTTGAAGATAAATTAAGGCATGTTAACTTCGTATACAGCAAGCGTTCCAACATAACTTGCAATATGTGCTACATAAACTTAGTGAATTTGACCGACAAAGTTCGGGCAATCACAAATTTCAAGGTAGTACATGGCACAGTAAAAAATTCAGGACAGCGGAAAATTTTAGACAAGTTTTGGAATATATTAGAGGGAAATATATATATAAAAAATTTAAATGGTTAACCAAATCACGATAGTACTATCAGTGGTTCAATTTACAGAAGCATCGAATTTGTCGATAAAATAGCGTTTCCGAACAATGTTACACATGGTTTCGTTTTTCTAGTATTGCAATTTCGATTCAAAAATATATTAAAACATGTTTGGTTAACGTGGTATTTTTAACGTACAAACATTAGAAACTTTTATGTTTGTTATATTTTAATTTTACAGAAGAGTGACAAATTAGCGCATTTTCTGATAAACGAATTTAACTTTACCAGGTCTTAGATGACTGTCGCATCATGGATACAAACAATTCCTTAAAAATCTGATTTTATTACCATTTAAATCACGATTTGGAAATATCTTCACTGTTATATGGACAAAAAATGGATTTACCTTATCAAATATCCCATATGTCAAGGATTGTAACAGTATACACAGTTTCACTTTTAAACCTCAACCTGTTTGACAAGTTTCTGTGTTGTCCGTCAGTCCCGTCAACGTCACGCCACGTGGACGACAATAGGCAGGAAAAGTTACGTCGTTCCGGTGTTTTTGCTCATAGTAGCAGGCTAACTCAGGAAAGATATTATTTCGTGTTTCGGTTGGTAGGCTGTTAACTACTGCTCATTCATCAGCAACTGAATTTTTGGCTATAAGCTATTTAAAAATTAATTGGTCAGCTAACCTTTAGTTAGACAGTAATTTAGGCTACGGCGGTGGCCTGCATCCCGTCTTAATGAGCTGTCTTGTTTGCTATCTCTCTAAGTATCATTCTTTGGTGTATTTCTAGGAGAAGAAAGGAGTTATCTTCCCAGATGTTTGTATAATCTTTCGTAAGCGGAACGTGACATAACCTCGCATAGCCGTTTACATTTGTTTGGACTTGGAATATGTAGACTCGATAGGAATTACAAAGTAGCATCTCCCACCCGTGTAAATTTAAATCGTTCCATCCTAATATCTTGATATCCAATTTGCATGTACAAATTGATTCTCTTACATTTGCATAATTGCTCGACAATAAACAACCTTGCCGTGAAGTCATTGTGTTTGATCGATGTAGGTGGGGAGGCACGTACCGCTAATATCCTGAGAATATTGCTCGTGGGTGATATAGTAATCGTATGCGTACAGGATATATTAGAACCTTTTTATATGTGGGTTGGGAATGGCAAATATGCCATCATACATCATAGTTATTAAACGCTTTTAGTCAAAGTTGATGACTGACATTACGACAAAAGTGGAGATGGATATATGAGACATAATCCTTTACATATTCTGTACCTATCTCCAATGGAAAAACAAAATCCGTGAAAAGAGTTTGAAATGTCGATTTTATACAAGGCATTAAGATGCTTTTGCTATATAATTCGCGTTCAGAGTAGTTAATGTCATCTCTTTTTAATGAAACTTACATCTTTTTGAGGTTTTTTTATGCTTCTCCATTTTCATTCATTGATAACACTATTGTCAATATCATTGCTATACCTTGGTTATGTTATTTTTGTCCAAATATTATACATCCCACGATCATTCGTTGGAGGTTTTATAGGTCACACCAGAACAAAAACCACTTGTTACCTATTTTTTAACTATTTTCCTTATTATTGACAATTTTATTATCCATTTTACAGTACAACATGCGTGTAAACCTATTCGCAACGACCCGTAAGCGTGACTCGTGGCTAATGTTCGCGACCTAGATCGGAAAGAGAATCGATTGACGATCATTTGCGGCTTATTAATTTGCTTTAGAAAATTACCTAGACATCGAGCAGCTTACGCACTGTCCGTGCTCGCTATCCATTAATTAACTGTTATATTCCAACTTTTTTTGCACTTTTCGGCTATACTCTCCGTCCCTGATGTAAACTAATTACCTATACGAGATTATTTTAACATGTTCAGTAAAATTCTTTACAGTTTTACTGAGTGTTCTTTTCATACTTACCTTCATTGTTTACCAATTGTGATACAATTTTTTTATAGATATGTATAATTATGCTAAATTTACGTAATATTCATAATACTTCCAAGGAAAAGAAAATAACAATCTAGAACTAGCGGTACACGTGAGTAGTGAGGAATGTTAGCGACCTACATACGTCGGTACACGAATCGATTGACGATAACTCGCGATTAATTAGCCACCGCTTGGAAATTATCCGTTAAGCAGCTAACTCACTGTCCGTGTTCAGTTGTGGAATATTTCAGGTGGTTTTATTTATTATAAATTACGCATATACATTAAAAAAACGTCTTTTTTTATCATAGTGACTCTCGCTGCCATTTGACAATTGACAATAGTTTTGACTATTGCTATGCGACGGTCTTATAATGTTTTTCACATGTTTTCCTTGTATTGACTACAGTTACATAGTCTATTCAACATCATTAGCGGTTGAAAATGGTTTAGAAATTACTATATTACTATGTACATAAAGTTAACGGTGTGTTGGAATAGGCAAACTTTTTTATACACATTATGTCTCAAATCGTACTGATCATTACTAATCAGTCAGGTCAGCGTCTTCAAGACCATAAATAAAACATTTAAATCGACATAATTATGTTGCTGAAGAATTTAATGTGTCTTAACATGGGGGTACCATTAACTTGATTCTATTAAAATTGGTATGGATTGTATCCCAGTCGTTCGTTTCACTCACTCAATATACTCGTACATATCAGCGCGCGCACACACACATATTTTACAATGTGTTATATAGTGAAATGAATTTAAGTGGAAAATGTTAATTCTTGTTATGTTATATATTGCATTTTTTTGCTGTTTATCAACATTGAATGTCTTGATCGAATTATTTCTTGCTCAGTAATCGGACAGTCAGTATGTCCCTTTAGTGATTTTACACACCTTAAGTAGGTCGCTGGTTCGTACGTTCACGCGTAGGTTTTTGCACTGAAATTTTTATCGGTTAATTTACAAACATCAAACTTATGGAACAGTCACTTTTCATTTAAAATACTTTCAAAATAATTGATGTAGTCAACATGAAAGCTCTTATATTATAATACTTATTCAACTATTAATTCTTGTGCATTTGTTTGTAACCCAAACATGTAAGATTTCGTGAAGTGAAAGCCAAACATGTAGGAAACAAAATTACTAAATCAAAAATGTACTTACGTAGAAATATTTCATCTGCACTGCCACGCGTATTTTATTTTAATTTTCGTTCTTCTCGGACAAAAAAAAGCTCAGTGCTCGTCGGAACGTAATCTGTTTTGGATTCCTTCAAAAAATTCGTAACCCGATATGTTCATACGTCACGGGAACAGGTAGGTACCGGACGTTATTGTTATGGTCCTACCGCACGCTCGGGCCGCGATAAAAATATTACGAGCCGCCTTCATCGGGGGTTAAGACGTCAGAATCGCTATAAAGAGAGGAAAAAAATGATACGCCACGTATAAAGTACTTGTTTTTTTGATGCTGCGTATTTTTTTTTCTTTACGCATAGGTACCTACACAGACATATGAAGGATGTAGACATGCCGTGCGAACATGGCAGGTATGTACATATACGTATGTATCTGTGTGTATAGTTCTAAAATATCGCGCGTGATCGTTTCTAGAGGTAACATGGGTGTTGAAATGTATATTACAAATTTACATTTACCATTTTGGCGGATATTTGTAAGATTGTATCAGGAAGCTTATTATATTTTCTTTGAATAAGGTAAATCCATTTACATTGTTATTTCGATAATTAAAATTAGATTTGATTTAAATTTTTAATTAACACGATTAATTAAAATAATTTCAAATAGCTTATAGGCACTTGGTGCGCCCTGCTCACCCCGTAAGTACCTAATTTAACGATATATCAATAATAATCAATACGATAGTCACCATTGTCTATTTTCCACGAATATTACTCAAAATATATAGCGAATTAAACTGAACGCATGAATAAAAATTTCATTGTTTAAATTGTATAGTGTTAACGGTACCTAATAGCGCCATAACCCGCTACTGCTGCGGGCCTCAACGTCCCGCGGCGCCGTTCTTCCTATTTAAAACAGCTTTTCACACGGAGAGTAGCTTGATACCTGTGTGCAGATTAAAATTTACTGTGAAGCTATAAACGTGTTTATGGTTTCGAAGCTAGCGTTGAACGCCATTCGACCACCTGGGTTTCTTTTTTATGGAAATGAACGCGTTATGTGCCATACTAGTTATGGGCCGCGACACGCTATGCATGCGCGCTTGCAAACCAGTGTAAAGAGTTAATAATAATAAATGTATTGGGATATCACCGCCCACAGACACCTGATTCTAAATTAAGAAGCTGAGACTGGTTTATGGAAACCAGACGGCCGATAAACAAAACAAACATTTTTTTTACAAATATGAGAATGGAAACCACTGTCTACCTGTTATTAGTCATCAACCACTGACCCACACGTCTAGATAGTAACCAACATCAAATACATATATTTCACTGATGCATATACGTTGGTTCTATAATTAATGTATGCAAAGAAAATTTGCAATGTAGGTGCCATCACACAGGCAGCGTAACACTATCAACATTGTGCCAGTTATCTCTAAGTATTAAGTTAATGTGACTCGCCTTATACACAAAAGGCTACTGAACAAATGGATAACCCGTGCGCGTATTAAATTCACCATAATGGCATTATTTAACCCTCCTCTCCACACCTCTCTTCACCCGACGTATCCCAGCGCGTTTTATTTAAAACAACTTTTCACTCGAGACGGCTTAATCTGCTCTATTTCACTTAAATTTTATAGCTCTAACACCTATGCACAGATTAAAATTCGCAACGAAACGTTGCCAACGTGTTTATATCAGTGACGATAGCGCGATTAACCCTCCGCCCGCCCGTCGGGGGCCTAAACGACCGTTAGCATAGTTTTTGTTGCGCGGATAATTGCTGCGAAAACTAACAATTGTAGTGGAAATTTGAACTGAACTGCGCTTTTAATTTCGTTCCAGTATCGCCAAATTCCTAAATGGAAAAATCCTATACAGCAGAATCGATGTATGTAGGACATATATGTATACATTTGAATGCCGATTCAAATCGTTCGTACAATAGGGACGAAACGAACTCATTTCGGTATTGTCTATTGAAATTATAACAATGATTTAATTTGCTACACATGGCTCTATTAAACGTGAATCGTTTACATAAAATTGTGTGTTCGGATATACTAAATAAAGTCATACTGGCGGAGTCAAGTCTCCGGAGCCATGCATCCAAGATGCATGTAGAATGAGCAGGGCAGGTCTGTAAGGATAGAGATATTTGACATTTGGTGTTCTCTGTCTACCACCATACTCAAGAATATATATGTGTAATATGTATATATGTAATATACATTATATATATGTATAATTATGTTATACATATATAGTTTATATAACGTACCGCAAACCTCCAACACCGATAACGCAGCGGCGCACAGAAATAATTTCAAACCTCAAAGCGATTAAACACGGTCAACCAAACAAAGCACAATATAATTTTGTCTGGAAAGCATTGAGACCGAAAATTGGCAAACAATATTGTGACTTACAATAATAAATCATACGCTGCGCCGAAATAATTTTATTTACTGCCTTATAATCGTTTACCGACGATTTTGTGAAAGCTTTCGAAGCTCATAAAATATAAATTAAATTATCCCATACAATTTTTCGTTCGGTTAATATTGTGATCGTACATATTACGTCACTTTCTTTTCAATTTATTCGATACAATGGCACTTGAAGTAAAATATGTAAGTTGACTTTTATGTAACATATCACATTTGTGTAGTATACACTTGATCTGTGTTTTCATATATTTGATCTGTAATTTTAATGTACAATCACAGTAAATTATTATTGTTTCTGATCGAGTATTGGTAGAGGTTCGACTATAGTTGCTCGATATTTATTGATTTTAATATGATATATATTTTCACAATGTAGATATTAACAACAACTATATACATATATAAAAGTTATCAACGATTACCTGAACAAACCAAATTCTATTAATTGATTAACTATACATAATACGAATTAATTAAATGATTACTAATTTGATCGACATTGTTCAAACAATATTTAGTATTAAAGGTTAATCGACTTCCAATCCTTATTACAGGCACAAGCGTCTAAAAAATTTATCATACTCGTACCTTTTAAAATGTAAGTGATTCTTTCAAATCATCATTGCAATTTTTTTCCATTTTCCGCTCGTCATACAGTAATTCATCATTTCCATAAACTTTATCTAAGGTATATAAGTATTATACTTACATATTATTTATGAGTTGATGAGGAAATTACTTTAGCGCTTATCAAGACCTTGACGGTTGGCTTGACGTGCGAAAGGGTTGAAAACGCAATAATATATTGTTGATAGTAAATTACTATGTGTGAAGTCGTAGGAAATAGCCATTTTTCCATCCATAAGTACCATGGTATCCATGGCGAAGTGCCAAAGTTAGACAAAAAATTTAATATAAAATGGCCTATGTTTAAAGCATATATATATGTCTTACGAGTACTACCCGTGATGGATCTCAACATGCAAGAAAGGGCTTGATGAATGCAAATTAGTAGATATACATGTTACTATTAAAAAAGTTAAACTGAAGTTTGATCTGACCATCAAATCATGAACAATTAATGATTACCTAATGTTTAAAAGTTGTCCAATGTCTGACTTAAGTTAACAAAACCAACACTCTTACATAACAATGTACGGCAGTAATGCTTACCAACAGAATTAAAACAGTAAAGAAGATGAGAAAGGGCCTCGTATAGGTTCGAAAGTAATCAGACCATCGCGAAAGAACACACGACAATATAAGATACATATATAATTAGATAGAAGGCCGTTTAGGTAAAAATCAGATTATATCATAAAACTAATGAACTTTTGTATATTTCAGCGGCAGGCGTTGTTTTACTTTTTGTTGTTATATATGAATATATTTTAATTTTATTGAAAATTGTACGTGTAAAAAACTGTAAAGGACGAGACAAAGGATTTTATCTTTCTGTTGCTGTAAACAATGAAACTGAGACCGCAATGATGATGGTGATTTTGTACGGTTGAAAACAACTAAACGGCCGCAACATACATATTTCGTACGAGTCCCAGTAGCGCTATTGACTCAATAGCTGGTCGGATCGGACAATGAAAAGGGCGCATGAATTCATGGTTTTAGATGGAAACGTTTGTGTAGGCAATGTACGCAAAAACAAAACATTATTTTTTTCATTAATATAAAGTACGTTATTATCGATTTCGAATCACTCAACAATCTATCATACTCTTTTCTCAATTGCGCTGTTAAATGAATCGTTGAAATTTTTGAAAAAAATGGTATGCTCGCTAAAATTTTTGGATTGCAACGATCAACTGCAAATGCTAACTAAACCATTGCATTTCACTAAACCACTCGAATCTAATCGCGCTGTTTAAAATAATCGCTTAACGTCCTGCAAGCAAGCAGTTAACTCGGACAGCGAAATCAATGATGCACTTACGTGAGGCTTTCAAATTTCTTCTGCAACAAAAATATCAGTTTTGTTCCAAAACCAGAATCGTAATGATACCATTTTTAAAAGTAAAAAAAATACGGTTTTATCGCGCACTGACCGCAATTGCGCTATTAGCCCGCCGGCGAGCTCCGGATACTGAAATCAATGACTCGTTTATATTCGCGGTTCCGATGCAGAATTATTTACCAATGGTAGTCGGTGCAGGTTGAAATTCGATTCGGTACAGT
>DWDU01000674.1:0-17540 GCA_018245575.1 Jemadia suekentonmiller | reverse complement strand
CGTATATTATCATACTTTTTCAGCGTATTATGTTATTTATTACGAAATTATGTATATATATATATATATATTTATATAAGACAGAGAAGTTTATTATGAAGTTTTTTTGTGGCATCTGCATTGACAGCATGCATCCGCGTAATCCAAGATCGGTTGAAATATTGTAAAAGAAAATTAGTTCTCCCCATAGCGGCCGACAACTTAAAGGATTTAATGAACTAAATAGCATTTATATATTACAACCACAACATTTCAAAACCTAAATCCAAATCCAAACGAGCTCGTAATATACTGTATCAATTATAATAGAAAAATATTAAACGTTACAATACTTAATAGATACTAAGCCCTACGCTTAGCTCGTCAGCGTGCTGATCACGTGATTTTTCGGTTTTTTTTTTTCACCCAAGAAAATGTGAAAGAATTAACTTCTTTGTGCGGCAGCCACAGGTGAGTTGGCACTTCTATAAAGTTAAAGCACCCCTTACAAAATTGCGCTTCACAATAGTGACCTCCGGACCCAAAATAATCGGATACAATTCCCACGTAACACTCCGAAGTTATGCACAATTTGTGCAATTATAACACATTTTATTAAAATATTATTTCTTTTATAACGGAAATGTACAACGACGTAATTAGAAAAGTTCAAGCCGTTACAAACTAAGTTCACATCTGGTGTTGATCCAACGATGCATACCAAAAGTTAGTGCTAATATAATATTGTCGGAAGTTAATTAGTGAAGGTGTCGACATGCCATCGTTAAAAGTTTATATTCTTCACCCGATATCCCAATAGCTATTATGCTTCTTGTTTGTTACCAACTACAATAGACTGAGAAAACGTTAGCGAAGGATTTAAAGAATTATTCTCCATTTCCAATCTACAAAATGTAAGTGTTAACAATAACAGGGCAACATTTGTATTAAACTTTAAAAAATATATGTTAGTATATTTGTAACATTAGAATAGACTTATCTAATAGATTTCATTATTAAATTAACAAATATGAGCTACACATCGCTTTCAATATTATATTAAGTAGATCGGTGTCTTATAAACTAATAATCTTACAAATTAATTACTCCTTTGCTATACACGTATATTTTACGATTTCTATAGAGGTGTTTATTTTTTAGGGCCCTCATTTTCATGGCGAGGTTTTAATTTTAATTGGCGATCGAACTGATGACACGTGTGCTATTTATGAAAGCTTCAAACAATGCAAACTGCTACTGTAAAATAACAATATACCTGTTACCAATCAAGTGTGAATTTTCTATTTTTAAAAGCCATACAGGTAAAATTCAAACACCAAGACAGGTTTCTAAATGAGTACCGCTAATGTAGTCGCCAATTGATTGAAAACTGAGTTAATTAATTACGTGAAGGATTAATACATTGCATGTTGGCAGCTTTTCAATACAAATATTATTGTAGGTGGCAAATCATATAACGTATACGTACAATATTCGGTAACACTATTCGCAAAATCGAAACCAACCAAAATCCACATAAAAGTTCGCGTTGATTACGTCGTATTTTCAAAAGCCATATTTCCCAGAAAATATTGGCTAGGTAAACTCGGTACCTATTTATCTCGCCCAAACTTTCATTTGATATTGGCAAATAAAAGGTTATATCCAAATTGATTCTGGAGTATTCTCATGTATAGATAATCACACAGAGTTCATGTGGTAGGTAAAGGTTTGATAACAATAAAGGTGGATTTATTTGTGCATAAAATTCAATATTTAGGTGTACCTTTGCTTTAGGCAAAAAAACTATGTAACGCGGAAAATAGACCTTGTAATGTATTATATAAAATGGGTAACGATCATTACAACTCCAGAAATATGATATATACGTAACATCACGCCTGTAATCCCTGAAGAGCTAGGAAGAGGAGTACACTCTCACGTATCACAAGTTACGTCCCACTTTGGATTAGTTGGTGATTCGAACGCCAGACATCTAGCACATACCAAGATCAACGAGGCACTCAATACGACATATAAAACATAATATATGTATAATATATTCTCTTTTCGTCTTCCATTTCAGAAATTTTAATATTATTATAATTCCACGTCACCATTCTTCGTCATTATAAAAGAAGAGTGAAACACGTACATTTCTAACAAGTTTTCAGAAACATAACAGAACTGTATAGTTGCGTCTAATTTTCAATACAGTTTTGTATAATTTCACGAAAAGTGTATAAAAAGATGTGCAAATTAAATATTTCACAAGCAGAGAAACAGAGATCTATGTTGCCGTAAATTTCCCGAGCCGTCGAATATCATTCCACTTGTGGCTTGCCGCTTATAAATTGAGTTAACTTTTTATAAGCCTGGCGTTTACCGATTGCAAATTTGGTACCCCATATGTTCAACACCGTAATAATTAATATAATTATTAAACGTTGATTAATTCGGCAATTCAAAACAAAGAAATAACTAAGTACTATCTTATTCCAATCGTTAGGCCTGTATCAGTTACTTTATATTTATAATTCGTGCCGGTTATATGTAAATAACTTCAATGAGGACGAGTTGTTCTCGGAAATTGTCAAAGATACGTCATTGTTTTGCTAGGAGCGACGTTGCGAAAGGAAATTATTATAATAATTCCGAGTACTCCGTATAATAATTCCCAGTAATACCGATAACTCATGTTTGTTGTTTGATACGTATTAATGTTAAGTGAGTGGGTAATTAACATTGTTATGTTACGGTAACCATTGAACATTGTGTAGTTTTAATAACTATTGAAAAGTTGGAAGGCTACCTGCTTTATTGCGATCCTTCATTTCCCAACAGTTCGTTGCACCATTTGACAATTCAAAAGCTCAGTTGAGTGAAATGATCTATGAGATCTAATTAGTTACGTCTGTTTCCGTGGTGTATTGTTAAAATTAAGTCGAGCACAAGAATGCTTACCTCCAATAGCAATTGTATTGGCGGATATTATGTTGCGTCTATTTGAGATTTACCACTTACGTTTCTCATTGATAAATAAAAGATGCATTGCGTTCTTATAACTATAATATTTCTATTATTATGCTTTTATATTTGAAATTTCTGGCGGAAAACGATGTTTATTTTTACATGGTATTCACAGAAATATCCCATTGTAAAATGTCTATTGTTATAGACAGTGAATAGACTAAGAAGATATACTCGTATAAGCACTTAGAAATAAGGCTTTTAAAAAGTTATTTCTTTACACACGGGTACATTCTAGTTTGAAATAAAAATAAGACAGTTAAATCTTTTAACGTACATTTGAACAAAATGTTTTATAATTTTTCTAGTAGATATAAAAAATAATCCGATTAAGTTTTCTATTCAGTTGATACGTTGCTTTATTGCGAAGCATTGTTTGGATTTTGACTAAGTTTTTTGACACTTGCAAAGACGGCTGCACCATTTCGCCATTAAATTTTAAAGAACGACTAAAAAGACATATTAATTGCAGCCTTACGTAAAACATACAGCGGACAAGTTTTCAAAAAAATATCGTATGAAAATGGTTGAGATTGTTTTAATAAATAATTTGTGAAACATTAACGGCTAAAATCAATTATTTTCGGAATTTTTTTGATTAAAAAACTCTACCACACACCAAAGATGTGTGATAGAATTACCATATTACACGGTACGCTATATTACGCTATATTACAATACATTTTCGATAGTAACACTTTCATTACCGCACATGTAGATATAATATATATTTCGTCGCCAATATATGTGACAATATATAGCAAGTCATATCTTGGTATAGTAGGATATAAGACCATATTGCATAGTCTATTATCACGTTGTAGCATGTAGGTAGCTTTAATCGCGTAATAAGGTTGTGTAAATCAATTGAGCAAGCGTAACGAGACCGCGCACAATCAATTATGGCGTGCGACGATGCAAATCAACTTCTAAACCAGCGAAATGGAACTGTCATACAATTGTTTTACGTTTATATTGCACTATTTATCATTAGCATCTATTTTAAAAACTGGTACTGATTGATAGCGGGGCCAGAAATCTTCCGAATTGGCGTATGTCAAGCGCGATGAACGTAGAAATAATCAGAATATTAATTCCAATATTGATAAGAAACGGTTTCAATTAACGGTCCAAAAGCCGGAAATTAAAGTCTAATTCATACAGCGGGTAGTAATAAGCGTTATGGATCTCCATCATATCAAACTAATTATAGTCTTGCGTAGGTACCTGACGTGGGATCAAAGGTGGGTTCGAAATGAAAAGCTTTTTCGACAACTCCACACGACGGAATCAATACTGATGGTAATTTTTACATCAATATTTCGTTTAATATGGCATGTTATATCTTTGATCTCTTTGATGTCCTCTAATATATCTGAGAATACGTTAGGTTTCATAGACATTCTATGAAATATTCATCTATGTAATCTCATCACATCACAGGTATCATCTCATCACAGGAAATTTTCAAGTCTATTTTGGTATGGATTTCGCTGTAATAAAGAAAATCGGTCGACATATTTCTTTAACGCCAATAAAATCTATAGTAATACTTACTTATATAGGTTTTTATTTTACCACTTCTCTACTTGACAGTATGTACACACTGTCACACTCCTCCAGATGTAAGTATTGTTCCAGTAAAATTGTGTCAACGAATAAACTTCTCGAATAAATGAAAAATTACAATTAATTTTGCCACGTTGGTCGTATGACTGGCTCGTTAGTCGTGTTGCTTGCACTATAGAATTTTTCTATTTTAGATTTTCTAGTAGTGGCTCGGAGTCTCGTATTGTGCCCGGTGCATGGCAATAGACGCACCACCTATTCCATTATGGGATGTAAAAGTAACTGGTGGTACGTGGGAGTATACTACACTCCTCTGCCTACCTCTTCGTTACGTTACGTTACGTTACAATTATATTGGCTAGATAAAATAGGATTTAGAAGGTATACAATAAATGAAAAGTAACGCCACACACTTCCAGCACCACGTGAGGGAACGTCATTGTCCATACAAACTATATGCACACGTCCACAGACACTAAGATAAACTATTGACATTCATTATTCGCACACCTGCCGCGCTGGGATCAAATTAAGAACATTCAGGTTGACTAAGCAACGTGGCTTTACCCATGTTAATACAACATGCACCAAATACATGACGTATTCGGTGTATCAATGCGTACAAACATATCGTATGTGCAATTACAGTTTGTCAGACCCCGCTGCTTTGTCAAAGGGAATCGAATGACAAAGGAGATATGAAGTCCCTGAATCAATTTAGCTTTGAGGCAAATGCTGACATGCCATAAATTGTTTGAATTAATTGTGAATATGAGTGTTAGTTTCAGTTGAATTCGCTTGCTGTATACGAATAATGTTTCAGTTTAATAATCATCATGTGTTATTTAGAAGAACTAATTAGTTCCGATGCGGTTTTAAATAGCAAAATTGGAAAGAGTTAAGTTTTCGTATGAGTTCGCATAAACACGATGGGATTGAAAAGATATTGTTTTCATTTTTATCCTTCCTTTTATTAATATTGTTATAGGATATTTTAAGACGGGTTCATAAGATGCTGTTATTAAACTACTTACCTCCGAATAATACTCAACGTTTGTACATACACTAATTAATTGCAGTTAATATCAAGTTATTGTATAATACAAAAATTTGAATTTGTCCGTTCGTTTATTTTCCCACATCTTTTTATACCTTTATAATGAGCAAAAAAATTAAAATTCTTGTTTAATTTAAAATTAAAATTAAAATCCGACCACCGCGTCCATTATAAGTGCAGTGTTCAATAATTCATATGAAGTATATCTTATTGCATGATTTCATAGCAAAATCGTTACGATCATTATTTAGATATAGACCGAATGAATGAATATTTATTTAGAATTCAGCTAGACAGCCTCGTACCACGCTATTTTCACTTCACTGTCAATTTCCATCCCAATCGTTTCAGCGGAACGTATACTGGATTTGTCAGTGATTGGTTTGTAATGCGCCAAGTACTAGCGGTTGACCAGTAATTAAATTCCATCGTAAAACACGTACAAAATTAAATACACATTATTTTTGTATAAGTCCACTCAAAAAGTTTCGTGAATCAGCGGTTATGGAAGACAATAATGAAGGTCGACTTTGCCAAAAGCAACTAAGCCTAGTCGAAATACCGCAGTGTTGTCATCACAGTGTTCTGAAGTCATTAGGCCATCGAATATAGATTTGTGAGCTACGATGACAGCCCAATACACCATCACTCTGTATTAAAGCCACAACAACTCTTTACAAAACAATATTTACACCTAAAATACCAACGCTTATTTCGGAAAAAATTAAAACACCTGCTAACTCCATAGAAATACTGTGATTAAAAAAATAACAAATAATCAGGGAGTTTAAGTGTTAGACACATGTGATGAATCTTCCGGAGGGATTCCGAGCTTCGATGGGTAATGAACAATGGGCTATAGGTTGTTATTTTTATGTACGTAACGCATGGACGAGTGCTTGGCATATTATTTACGTGGGCATTTTATGATCCAGATCGTCCATGAAACGTAACACGTAACATTCACGCCTGTAATAGCCGAAAAAGTAGGCAGAGAAATGTTGAACAAAACGTAACATCACGCCTGTAATCCCCGAAGAGGTAGGCAGTGGAGTGTTGAACACTCCCATGTTTTACCAGTTACGTTTACATCCCACTATGGAATATTGCTTAAATAGGCTATTGACATAAACCGGGCACATTTCTAGAGACCGAGCTACTAGAAGTACTGCGAGATATTACTTTGTGATCTAGTGAACGGGCAGTTGCAACATACCTAATTCCGTTCCGCGTTTTTTATACAGAAAATTACAATAACGGTCAATACAATAATATTTTGCACCTTTAATAAATTTTCCGTCTTTTACTATTATTATCAAATTTAATCAGGAATTTTCGGGTAATAGAATAAAATATTTTATTTGAACTTCTCATGACAATAAACTAGGTATGTAATTATTATCACACACTAGTCAAAGGGGCCGGTGTATCTTTATATTACACATACTCAAGTATATAACAGAATATTTATGTTTGATGACTGCTTCGTTGGTCGTGTTGGTTGCAAGTGCGACTGCTAATTGGGAAGTCCTGGATTCGATTCTCGATTCGGGCACTACTTAATTTGTCTATTTTAGATTTTCTAATAGTGGCCGGAGTCTGGATATTTGCCCGATGCATGGCAATAGGCTCACCACCTATTCCATAGTGGGACGTAAACGTAACTGCTTACAGGCGTGATTTACGTTTAGAAACTGTATCACGGTCGAACTCGTTTTAGCCGTGGTATCTACCGCCTCGGTCGAAACGTATAGGTGCACGCTCTACCATCATCTTGTTCACGACAGGGGGTTATTTTAAGATAATGTTCTCATCAAATCTCGTTCAAGTAATAAGAAATCATAAAAGCGTTACTGATTATAAAACAAAAGATAAAGTTCATTGGTGACGTCCAGGGAAGAGGTCGGCGTATCGCCGCTGTAATAATAGTTATTTATAAACCTTGTTGATTCATTCATCGTTCCCTTGCACTGCGTCCAACTGAGTCAACTCGAGTTGAGAGCACTGTTTATCCGTTATGTACGAGTATGTGTGTGAGCTAGTAGTTTTACGCCACGCTGTCCGTCAATCGGCAACCTTAATGTGGCTTCTGATAACTGAGCCCACACCACTATAGAAACGAGCTGAAGTTACACACTGTTAGTAATATATCAAATTGCTTTTTGACTATTTGTTTTTAATATTTCCCATTCCCGAAACCTCTCTCGCTTGTATTAGTAACCCTTTAATATTATTAACACTGAATCGAAGAATATCGGTTCGTAGAAGCCAAAGACCCGAAAGGTTTATTATATTTACGGATATATTTATATAAAATGAAGCCGTAAAATAAGTCGTGCCGAACTTTTTTCAGTTTACTCGTCTGGACCTTTCTTCAGTACCTATGTGAAATTGATATAACACTGCTAGAGCCCTTCTATTTTTGGACCTATCGTCCCGCTGATGTAAATTTATAAACGGATCGTGAGAATAGGCGTTTTCACGAATTCTCCTCGAGTTATTCATCTTTGACTAATGTGAGTTTTGTCTAACAAGAAGTACTAACTTTTTCATACTTTATTGGAGCTGTATTTTTTAAAAAACTTCTATTAATATGTAAACCTAATTCATAACTTGTAAGAGCTGCATTTTTAAAATAAACATACCAATAATATTAACAATTAATATGTGGGAAAATCAATGATCTACACGGCGGGATTTGGGTTACTACGACGATGTAAATGGATATAGCAATGCAATGGAACATAAGCGTACATATTTCAGAGAGAAAAAAAAGAAGGGACAATAACATAGGAAATAGATACAATAGTATGAATAAAAACAGGAAACATTTAGAGTTACAAATTGATTGTATATATATGTATATATGAATGGTTTCGATCGTTTATTTATACAAATTGACATTGCAACCAACCGGAACATTCGGGATTCAGCCGCACCTTCTATTGTCCTCATTTACAAGGTTATCCTTGTGAGATTAATCTATGTCAAATGCCTGTATTGTTACATTCTGAGTCGATTCCGTTAGGTGCTAATCGTCCAAATCGTCACGTTTACGAATTTGTCATTAAAGTTTTGTAACTTTCAATAAATGTCCTTGCATGCAATAATTTCACATTCCATTCTAACGCTCTCATGGCGTTCAACTATCAACCGTGTAGGTCGAAATCATTTTTTTTCGACAAAAACAAAAACAAATCGTGAATATTTTTTATTATATCGCTTTTTTTCTCCTTCATCTTCTTGAAACTATATTTCCATGGACGTCTTTAACATGACAATAGAGTAAATAACGCCTTATATTATTAATAATACTAAATCGTCTAATGATTCCCGCGTGTAAGCCTGATTAAGTCACTAAATGGTGATATATTGCAACACAAAAAGCTTGAACCGATTTCTACAAATGAGCTGTCGTTTGTTTTACCATTTATTTCATTCTTTAGCAGTTCGAAGTTAGTGAACGAAATTATCTCTTCGACGTATTCTACGACTGTAGACATGCCAATAAGATGGTATCAGTCCTGTGATGTGATCGCAGTCAGTGTTTTTCAGACTTGGAAAGCTCAGATTTTCCACTCTGCTTAAAGCTCAGACCCATAGCTTGCTCCTATAGCATTAAAAAGCACCATTATTTTTAATTGATTGCATATTTTGCATACATTGGTCTCTCTGTACAATCATTTTTCGGAAACACCTTAACTTTAATTTTGTCACCTATAATTTTACAACTCCTACCTCTTCGGGGATTACAGGCTTGATGTTACGTGCATATTAATCTGAAAGCTCTAAAAACGAACGAAATATGGTACAACTATATCAAAGTAAAGTATGTATATCCAGTAAACTAATATAGCGGACATGTTAATATAGTTAGGTATCAACCCCTGTAGACTGTTGTACAGCACCACAAGTTTCTTCCTATATTGCGTAATATGATACGAGTTACAGTTTCGTTAGTGCTTTAAGCCTTTGTACATTATCCGATCGAGTTGCTATCTTAAGGTAATAAAATATGGGCGGTACCGATACTATTCCGATGTCGACTGACAAGTTTTCAGTATCGCTTCGATTTCGTAACGATATCGTGTAAGCAAATTACCAAAAATACAAATATCAGTTCAGTATCGTATGAGACAAAAATATATAGATACTTACTTCTTACCTCAGCTGTTTTTTTACAATGATTATATTATTATTAATTTTGTTTAGACGACATGAATTTCGAGGTATTCTAATTTCGTTAACATAGTCGTACATTTGGGTTTTCAGAATTGAGGGTATCTGTCAATATATTTATTTTCATATTAATATAAATTTATATAAAATTAACATGTCATTCTAGGAGTACGGGTATATTTTATCACTTTTAGTTTCGAAGTTGACTTACGACTGTGTCTGTGCCCCTATGGTCTTAGCCCGCTCATTCTAAAAGAAGATCGATATTTCAACAGCGGAACGATAAAAATAGTCAAAAAGAAAAAACTAAATTTACTATCCAAAAGTTTCCTTTATAACTTTAAATAAAAACGTTGACTGAGATCTAAAAATTGTAAGGACTGTGGCACCGATAGCATTCCACAGTTCACGTTCCATTATTGGAAAAGTAAATATTTCCAGAGACATTTTAATAAAAGGGAACGTAGAATCACCCCTGTAATCCTCGCAGAGCTAGACAGAGGAGTGTGGTGCACTTTCACATTTCACCAGTTATGTTGACCTCCTATTATGGAATACGAGGTGAGCCTGTTGCTAGGCTAACATTTCTCAATGTCTCGTTATTGAAATAGTATGAAGTTCTGAGAAATAACATAAAAGAGATTATAAAGGGGATTACTTATATAAATAGGTAACGGGGAACTGTCCTCTAAGGGTTAGTTCAAAAGGAACGCTTCAAACACATTTACTGAAGGATCACAATGTAATCGCCTTTTATCTTCTGTGTTTTTCCCACAACGTTTTGTTCTGTTTGTGAATGTATAAATTAAAAAAAAAGCCTTTGGTCCGTAAATCTTTTTGATTATTTGGTTACATAAATTCATAATCGTTACATCATAAAGAGATTTTCCTCGGCTTTGCATCAGTCAAGCCGATAAAAGTCACGTTTCGTTTTTCTTACACAAATTGTAAATAGAACGTAACATTACGCCTGTAATCCCCGAAGAGGTAGGCAGAGGAATGTAGAACATTCCCGCGTTTAACCAGTTACGTTTACGTCCCACTATGGAATAAGTGGTGAGCGTATTGCCATGCATCGGACACATATCCAAACTCCGAGCCACTACTAGAAAATCTAAATTAGAAAATTTTAGTATTGTCCGACCCGGGAATCGTACCCTAGACCTCCCGATCGGCAGTCGCACTTGAAACCAACACGACCAACGAGGCAGTCAATTGTAAATAGTTTTTCAATAAGGTTACTTATTAAATTTAATAAAATTATTTAGTTGAAAGTTCATAGTTATTATAGAGCTACATATTTTCACTTCTCTGTAGAAATTTTAGAATTTCGGTTCGATATATTAGAATCAATTTTTTTAGCTATTATCATTTCATAGGTTATACTATTTAGGAGTCCTGAGGGAATTAGGATAATAGATAGTAATGGCACTTTTCAAGAAATCTGTCTTAATTTTCAATGTGAGATTAAACTTGTGCATGATTTTGCGTTGCTACAACGTAATATCGTATCTTCCGTTTTTCGAAGCCGACCATGTGACGTTATTTTCCCGCTACAGTCTTATCAGATGTCGGCGGTAACGATCGAAATCGGTTATTCTGAATGACGGTTACACATGATAATGAACGGTGTCCTTCCAACACGCACTCGCGTTATCGCGTCTTAATCCTGGCTCCACGGCTTAATGATTTCGACCATAATTATGATCGTGAATAATAGTAGTGATAGACTTAATTACATAAGATTACTATTTTCAATAAAGATTCATTTTCGTTATATTTGAATACATAATGGGCACAGGAAAATACACTCAGTGAGATTTTATTCAGTGAACTCGTGTTTATTCAGTGACCTGTTGTCAAACTGTTTTGACAGCTGGTTATACAAAGTCTGTGTACAACAGTTCAGTAAATAAGTAACTTCTAATACATCGTATCGTTCTTACTCCATATATTTTCAGTACGGGAAGCGCTTGAAGCGCTAAGTAAACTGGTAACATTTAATGTATATTAATAACTGCATGATGAGTGTGAAAAATATCATATAATGTTATATATAGATTCAGTAGCGACCCGTCCCTACATCGCCCGGGCGCAATTCTTATACTAAATACACTACAGAATGTGTTTATATGCGACGTTTACAGTTTTCTGTCATTTGAAAATATAAATATGTTTCTTTGGGGGATATTTTTGAAAGAGCGACATATTAGTGCCCCTGTGAAAAACACTCAACGGTCGAATCTAAGCCTGCAATGCTGAAACCGCCGGCCCCCGACCGACGACGCAGCAACCGTCATTCCCAGCAT
This sequence comes from Jemadia suekentonmiller, assembly GCA_018245575.1. Classification (NCBI taxonomy): domain Eukaryota; kingdom Metazoa; phylum Arthropoda; class Insecta; order Lepidoptera; family Hesperiidae; genus Jemadia; species Jemadia suekentonmiller. Next base: position 5,417 of record DWDU01000674.1, on the reverse strand, counting down.
TTGAAATGTGTAATGTCTTCGAAAATATTCATTTAAATTACAAGCATGTAGTATATAAATTCAAAATTATTGATTGATTGAATTTATTGATTGATCTATATTAAATACACAATGTACTTAATTGGATAAGGAATAATACCGTATTGCTTAAAGTCGCTTCGTAAATAAGCCGTTATTTCTCGTAAAAAGTAAAGGATAAAACATGGTTACTGTGGGTTATCCTTAAGATATCTTAAGAGAAATAATGGCTTATTTAGGAAACGATTTCAAGCTGTACGGTATTGTACAATTTAAAAAAGTCTACAAGAAAATCGTAGAAATCTAGACATATACTATTGCGAACTTTCTTGTAGACTTTTTTAAATTGTACAATACTCTAGTACATTTTTTTGATCTATCTCGTAGAGTTCAGCCAGCGTTTGCAATGTAAGCGAAAAAAAGCGTTTATTTACATCACATTAGAAATCTCTAAAATAATCAGTGTTTCTCTACTATATTATTCATGTATTATACACATAGACCTTCCTTTTGATTCGCTCCATCTATTTAAAAAAACTGTAGTTTTAAAGATCTAAGCATACATAAGGTCTAATCATGTCTGCTACACAAAAACGTTACTAAGTCTTATACTACATTTATAATAACGTTAAGGACATCTTTTATTTTGCCATTAAATTCACCGTCCACATGCTTTTATTCGAGTCTATAGCGCATAATCAAATCGAAAATTTGCATCAGACCAGTTTTAAAACGTGGATTGCAGACAAAAATAAATAGACAGGAGTGGCCACACGTTAAAATGAATCCTCAATAGCGGAAACTAAAATAGCGGAAATAAAAAATCTTTCATGAGCAACGTATTGTTGAGATTTTTTTCTTTTAAGTCTAGAATTCTATTATTACTCTATTAATAAAACAGAAAGTAACGCCTGTACTTCCTCGAAACAAGAGACACAGGGTTGTATAGGTGTGTAATAGGGTACTACTAATATGTTTTATTTTCGTACAAAATTAGACCCACGTTATCTTATGTAAAATGATTCTACTCTACCTGCGCGAACTAACTTGGAACGCCTCTCGTGTTCGTGGCAGAGTGTCTAACGTTATAATTAAAGTCTACCACAACAACACTTAGTGACATAAATTCATGCTATAAAAATAGCCTGGAATCGGTGAACTTGCTGCACTTGTAGTACAAGTAGACTTGTACACACGTAAAAACATACACACAGACAGGTATGTAAGAAATTAAAAAAAATAATTATCATATTCGTAAATTTAATCCAAAGATTGATAATGGATTACCTTAGAACTTCCCTTTGATTAATTTCTTTGGTTTGTTTTAATTTAATTTCGCCTTCAGGCATTCTTTGCGTCTGTTGAACAGGATCCCTACAAAAAAATTAAAAACTATTGAAAATTCGAAGTGATTTAAATTGATTATTAATAATGTTTAATTTGATAAAATCAGGTTGTAAAATTAACATAAATCACGCCTGTAATCCCCGAAGACGTAGGTAGAGGGGTGTAGTATATTCCGACGTTTCATCAGTTATGTTTACGTCCCACTACGGTATAGGTGAGTCTATTGTCGTACACCGGGCACATTTCTAGACTCCGAGCCATTACTACAAATCTAAATTAGAAATTCCAGTAATGCCCGACCCCGAACCGAACCCAGGACCTCCCCATCGGCAGTCGCACTTACAACCAAAACGGCCAACGAGGTTGTTGTAAAATTTGATTTATAAAGACATGTTTCATCGTTACTTTCTGATTTATGTACAATGTTTAAAATCAAATATTAAAACGACTTTTGTCTCCGACTAAATACACTTGAACACCTACGTGACGAAATTTGTAATTCTGATGGGCAGACATCAATTCCGTGAAAGGAAGCGGTAAACATTCAGTAGATAAACATCACAGTGCAACTCGCGTCACTGAATTATCTCCCGCGATCTAAAATCTTTAAATATTCAATGTGGGATTAACATGAACGAGGAACTTGATCTGGATTAACAGATATTTGTTCCTATCTAAAGTCGCCGTGCTCAGTTCATTCCTTTTGAACTAAAAGTTTCAGATTCTAATTTCTGGCAAAGTTGCTCGCCTTGAAACTGCATGTTATGCTACGCACGATTAACGTATGATACTAGGTACCTTGCTTTATGAGTCACATAGAATACGCATGTGAATTTCAGCTAAATTGCATTAATGAAAAAATCATCTGAAAAACTACTGTACTGTAATAATTTCCTATTGTGAAAAATTAGTGCTTTAGCGATTCTTCAAGACGGTAGATCAATCGCTATCAGAGAAACAATCCCGCAATAAATGTTTAGAGATTTAAGTGGATCTGTTTGTATAATATTAAAAACTAAGGCTTACAAAATCAAAATATCATTTTTATGTCGGGCATTACATACCGTCGTGAATCATTTTTATACTCACTAGGCATCTCTCATCACACTTATGTAAGTTTAGGCCTAAGTTAACATTATAAAGCGAAATCTATTTGTAGAATTTAATATTGATCGTAAATTAATATATCAGGTGAAATCACTGTAATCGCTAAATTTTAATGTTAATGAACGTCTTGGCGTAATGGAACATTTGATAATACAACTAAACTTTATTTGCAATAAAATTGGTAGAGTACGGAATAGACACCTGCATGGTAACGTACCCGCGGCATTTGAGAGAATGAGAAAAGTAATTGTTTTTAAATCACACCAAACAATTTATAATTCACGGAAACGAAGGACATTTAACCTACAAATATATCGACTATCAACTCGGGCCAGTTACAAGAGCTGTGGTCACTGAGGAAATATAAAATGTATTAATTTCGCGATGACAGCAGTTAAAAATCATTTATTTGCATTATAAAAAATTCCCACATTAAGTAACTCGGAGTCTGGATTTCTGTATTGTGCTGCCTTATACTTTAGTTGGTATCATTTCAACGTTATTTAGATTAGCTCAAAGTATTTTGCCCCCTCTCTACCTATAATAGTAATCCATTTACTTCACATCAGTCTTGAAGGGCTGCTGCTTGTACTTTACTTACATTCATTTACATTACCTGTAATATGTAAACAGTATATTTAATATTCACAAGTTGTACAACTAACATGGTTGATGCTCGAAGCGCTACTCTAACTTCTTGAGTTCAACTTTCATTGCAAAACTGAGTTCAACAATAACAAGGCAGATAATATTAATTCTTAAAGTAAACGTCGGAACTTATGCAATTATCTCTGGCGTATCGATTATCCTCTTGTAAATCATTTGAGTGAACGAGTTGCATGCAAAATTGAACTTTAGGAATTTTAAAACGTGGACAAAGGAATACTAATGACTATGTATTTTGAAACTAAAGGTCACATGCAAAATTCACATTAAACGTTGCAGTAGCTATGGCTTTTGTATAAGTCTATGAAAGGGACAAGTAATTTAGGAGCCTATTAACCTGATGTGTTTCCATATTGCAAGCGATGTACAGATCTGTACAGTTAAGCAACGCTGGACGCAGTCTCCTCTTACATGCAATCTTCTCTTACGTACATAAAATTTATTACAGTAAATTCTATATCTTTTTTTGGATAGGCCTGTACGTGCTTGGACTAAAAAGGCTGATGGTGTTTACAATCGTGATTCCAACTTTAATATCGTTGTCTCCGGTACCTGAGTAAATATTAGTTCTTGGAAAATTTACCTAAATCCAAAAAATTATAGTTTTCCTTTAGCATATAAAGAATTAAAGCAAAATTTTATGACACCGAGAACATGCAAAAATGCAAGTAGGAAACAATACGGGAGAAATTGTGTCGCAATCGAAGGTATGTTCCAGGACGCAAAATTTAAAAAAAACCTAACATCACGCCTATTATCCCCGAAGAGGTAGGTTGACTGCCTCGTTGGTCGTGTTAGTTGCAAGCGCGATTGCCAATCAAGAGGTCCTGGGTTCGATTCCCGGGTCGGGCACTGTAGAATTTTTCTAATTTAGATTGTCTAATAGATTTGTGCCCGATGCATGGCAATAGGCTCACCACCTATTGCATAGTGAGATCTAAAACGTAACTGGTGAAACGTGGGAGTGTAGGCAGAGGAGTACCTCTTCGCGACGAGAAACTAAGTAACACAAAAACCTCTTAGTTCATTTATTTCGTCACAACAATCGCTTTCTCAACGAAATACAAGTAACTTGTGCTGTTTAAATAAATATTAACGAAAACATTCGAGTATTAGGATACTTAGAATCAAATTCAAATGATATCAAAAATCAAATTATATCACTAATATTCTCAGTAAATTCAAAACAAAATCGTAGTCGTCTGATGTTACGCTTACATGCCACAAAGTTCGTGTATTGGTATAGAAATACCTTCTAAAAAGAAAGTTAATTGGCAGACGCCCAAAGACGGAGATACAGGTTAGCAAATTGTGTCGCAGTTCAATACGAACCGATAATATTTAGACGAAAGGATCGACAAATAACAAGCTACCGATATCAATCGTATATATTTCCGTTCGATACTTCTCTAAGTAACAATTGCCATATTAAGAAAGACAGCAGGATAATCCGGCACTTAGATTTTGACCGGGATTAAACCGGAAGCCATCTATACGAAATATAGGTACTATAAAATTATATATTAAATACTTATAAAGGAAAAAAAGTACATATATTTTTATTATTGTTACATAATATACTGAACAATTGTTATATAATACATAAAGCAAAGGCAATGTTCTTATAAATTATATAAAAAAGCAAAAATATAGATTTTATAAAAAAGCAAAAAATTATATAAACATACAAAAATACCTAAAAATAAGTAATTCATCTCTTCTTGGAAATTGGAACATTAAAAGTAACGATCATACTGTATCTCAATAAGCTTTGATATCAGATCGTGATCCTTTGATTCAAGTTCACTGAGGCATTCACGCTGTTTTCAAGCACTCCTTAATTTTATTGAGTAGATTTTCGCTATGAATCCTCGTCAAAAGGATTGTAGTGCCACCTTTTTTTCGCAAATTCCATATAATGTATGAAATTAATCTAAAGTAAGTAACATAGGCTGTCGGATCGTACTGTAATATTGTTTAAAATGATTGGTTAATCGTTGGTGGCATAATAAGTAATACGCACATGTGTACATTGTACAACAATATTTTCTAGAAATTATATGAATTTAAATACAGTAAAATCCAGTCTATGGCCTTTCTCTGCGCTAATAGGAGAACTTCCAGGACTCCCCTATAAAATATACCAGAGTCATTTTACCAGAAGAATAATTAATTAATTAATTAATTAATTAATATTCCTGCAATGCAACCACCTGTTAATGTAAACGAAATAATAATATTATTAAAGAGTAAACGAAATAATATTATTAACAGGTAAC
>DWDU01000673.1:0-17542 GCA_018245575.1 Jemadia suekentonmiller | reverse complement strand
AGTTTATATATTACGCGAGGACACATACTCATGCAGTTTATATATTATGCGAGGACACATACTCATGCAGTTTATATATTACGGCTGAATTCGCCAATAAAATATCTGATCGGCTGATAAACATTATTGGATCCTAATAATACCTAAAAAAGGTAACATGAAACCTGTAATCCCCGAAGAGGGAGGCAGAGGAGTGTGGTTCCCCAGCTACAATAATAACTGTAAATGTACACGTCGTATTTTTGGTATTACCAAAAACAGCAACCATACAAATATCAGAAATGCAACGGTTTAACTCGATTTCTTATGTAGATTAAAATTTGTGTTTGAATTTGACGTTGTTTACCGTTCGGTGCACTCGTTGTAGACTTTTGAAATCAAAGCGAGCCGCATAATTCTTTGTAGCGAATGATTTTTTGATTCAAAAAACAACTTAGCTAAATCCGTTTATTCGAAGTTCCATTTGAATTTGGCAAACGATTGCAAGTGCGATTAAGTTTCTGATTAATTATTGTTGTTTCACGTTGAGATCATGACATGGTTTATTTGTGGTGTGTTTTTGAGAATTGTCGTCAAGGAATTTTACAGGGCAAATATTAATGGGCATTTTGAACTTATTAACGAAGTATTCGTATAGACTGTTTTAGATCACCATTCGTGAGTTTATCATTAAGGACAATAGTGTTTCTCGGTATGCTTGCATTTCTACTTATTTTAATTCCTCATCAAATATACGAATGTATTGTTTTGCTGATAAAAGTGTTCTTCAAGTACTTTCATTGTATTGTAATGCTGCATTTCTTCTGGTAATTGCGAATTACCACACTTGTTTTACCACACTTGAATTGTTACACACATTTGCCTGGTACATTCACATGCGTTCAAACACACACACTCGATCCGACTTTCAAACTTACCTACATACACACATTCACGTACAGACGCACATGTTTAAAGTTTTTTTTACCTATCTTTTGCTATATTATCTTATGTAATATTATCTTATGTAATATCTTATGTGATATTATCTTATGTAATATTATCTTATGTAATATTCGCACTTATGGGAGGGCGCTGGTCATCCACAACACTAGCTATCTTAGTGTGGAACCAACGATCAATCATTGTTTTATTTTCCTTTTTTGTTATGTTTCAAATAAAGAAGTAAATAAAAATTCTTCATTTCTATTCTAAAATAATTTAATTATTTATTGCGTCGTTATAAAATATACACGTTTTTAAATCACTTTTGTGAACAGTAATTTTAAAATTTCTGTATAGTAGTATTCCAAAGGTCTGGCGATTACATTCTGGCTTCGATCTTTACAAGATCAGAAGAGTTTGTTAGATTAAAAATCGCTTGATAGATCGAAACGTTGTAGGAGACTTGCATATCATCACATTCTCCATAACGTTATACCAGGGATGTAAGTCTACAAATCCGCACTTGACCAGTACAGCAAACTATGTCCTTGCATTACTCGTTCTGAGCAGAAACTCGTGTCCTTCATTGAGACGATTACAGGTGTGGTGACTGTCATGAGATCTTAATTTCAATACCTATACAGCAAAACTATACGTTCTTCATTCTATCATCCCCTTAATAATCTAATTTGATCCATTCATTCATCCGTCCATCTACCCGTGCATCTACCCATCCATCCATTGATTCCATCCATTGGATGAATCCATTCATTCAATTCATTGTTATTTACATTTTGTAACGTTGCAAAGACGTTGACCTGATAAGTCCTGAAGACATAGTATAATTAAATAATTTTATTCTGTTCTCGGAAGCAGTACAGTAATACCTACCTCTGTAACCTACCCCGAACATTACATATACTATTATTAGCTACCCCGACACTAAATTATAGTACCTTGATTCATATTGGTAATAGTCCCACTCGTTTATTACTGTTACCAGTCAGCATTAAGCAATAGTCTTATTAAGGTGTAATACTAATCTAACTTGCATGAACAGCTTAACTCTTACAGTCATGCATATTGCAGATGTCTATTCGCGACAACTGTGACTGTAACTGCTTGTCTGCCAATCTTTTCACACAATCTAAAATATATTTTCTCTAGTCTATGTACGCCTGTACGTGATTTTTGATATGTCAGACGTTATTAATATCATTTTAGTGTATCTTACCTCTATGTGCTTCAACCTCGAGCTGTGTACAGGTTACCGTTACGTACTGCAGTCATGTTTACGTCTTGTATTGATAGGTTTTACGATGCCGTTTCCACGATCCTTGCTTAATGCGTGGCAGTAAAAGGGGAAATCGGACAAGTTGGAATTCTCAATCGGCATGTCAGGTCACCGCGGGTCGAACGTTTCGTACCGATGAATGTAACTAGTTAATGTTTGGGTAGATTTATGGTTATGTATTGTATGTAACCGTGAACGTTTTTGAATGTTCGAGATGTTGCAATTCACTTGAATTCACTAATACTGAATACATTCACTGTTACTGAATTGCAATTCACTAATACTGAAATATAAATGTATAGCTGCGACCTAAAATACCTAGTAGTAGATCGAAGTTTAGATTTGTTTCCGGTGTATGACAATACGCTTATCTTCTAAACTTAATAGATGAAGTAGGTTACTTTTGTTGTACATTAAAGTAGTCAATTTTATGCTTAACAGAACTTTCATAAGTAGAACACTCGTTCTAGCTAGCTAGCTGCACAATAAATTTTTTTTATCACGTTCTGATAATATTGTTTTGTCTGTAATGAATTAACAATATATCAAAAATTGTATATGCTTTAGAAGTTTTTCCATTTAAACCGAATATATATTGTAAGACAAATAAGCAATTTTTTAAAATCAATGCATTATTTTATACAAATGTATAATATCCGAACTTCAGAACGAAAGCTCGACCGAAGCATATCTAGTACCTGTGCCAACAATAACGCCCATTGTTCCCTTACCCACGTCCCCAAACCCTAGCTCTGCTCCAAAGTCTGGATATCAGCGATCGTCTGGACCGGACGCTCTATCGACGGCGCATATCCCCTCCGGAATATCAACCTTATCTCTGGTCCCAAGGGATTACACAATTGATAAAAAAAGTACATCTTATATGTATGTATGTAGTGTTACATTGTGAAGCCTTGCTTACGATATATTTATGCGAAGGCTTTTTTATATATGACATTTGTATATGACAATTTTAATATCGTTATCATCATAATCAGCTTTTAGTAGTCCTCTGTGTGGTTATTAAGCCCATAATCTTCACACTGGACATACGCACGGCACAATCTCTCGCACCACCTACGCGCAAATACATACGTAACGTCATCTTCATCACGCCTGTAATCCGTGAAGAGGTAGGCAGAGGAGTGTGGTATGCTCCCGCATTTCACCAGTTATGTTTACGTTCCACTATTGAATACGTTGTGAGCCTATTGCCATACACCGGGCACATATTCAGACTCCGAGCCACTACTAGAAAAACTAGTTTTCGTAAAATTCAATAGTGTCGGACCCAGGATTGGACTCAGCACGTCTCGCACATCAAATATATAATTAGTAAACTGGATCGAATCACGCTTAACATTTCATATTACGAACGCGAGTAGTATTTCATTTCAATTGCGATGAGTAATTTGGATCTAATGTTTTACGACTACCGTCATTTTCAGTTTTCGACGCCAGCGACATCTACCATGATATCTAGATAAAGTTTTGCACAAAACCATACTAATGGGTAGAAGTCGTACAAGTGAAAACGAAATTGACCCTCAGCTAAGTGCGACGAGATCTCAAGGTTTATGTCCGCTACGAGATAGGGCGAATAGGTGCACCGTTTAATGTGAAATAATTAGGTTAAAAATTAAACTGACTGCTTCGTTGTAGAGTGGTTGTAAGCGCCTCTGCCGATCCAGTAGTCCTGGGGTCAAATGCTGCTGCTTTAATTTTAGAATTTAACAATTTCCACGCGGACGAATTCGCGAGCACAGCTAGTCATCAATACATTTTAAAGTGACTAAGAAATACACATTTTTAATATTAAACTACCTAATAAAAAACTACAAAAAAAAACGGACAGTCCAAATTAAACACGTAAATTTGGTTACCCTAGTCGCAAACTCTTGTCCGAAAGCGAATCTGTTTTCAACAATCGTCAAAGTTGTGGCTTTGTTTGTAAACTCGAAGTTTCTTTCGCGTGTTTCCTACTTGTTACATGTGTGTATGTGTACCTATATGTCCACGTGTTGTTTGATTGTTACCTTTTATTTGTGATAACACATGCAAATACATGATTGTTAAAAAGGACAATTTTATTAAAGACTAAAGATATTGTCCTTACTTGTTAACGTTTAATATATAAAAGGCAATGCGAATAAATCATTATTATCAATTTTATTAAGAGTTAAGATGTGCTACAGCTACAGGTTGTTAGGGGTGTATTTGGCTGTTTTATTTCGATATCAGTTTTTTAATTCCCTTATCCAGTTACTACCATTATCGTTAATCGTTGTTGATTTATTGTTTCAATGTTGGACATGGGTCTCATCTCAGAATGATAAGGGTTGGGGCATCAGTCTGACACGTTGGCCAACTGCTGAGAAAAAGAAAGTCAGCAGAGAAGCTTAATACACTTCCACGTTTCATCAGTTATGTATACGTTTCACTCACAAACAGAGGGTGAGCCTATTGCTATCTACCGACCACAAATCCATATTTCAAGCCACTACTAGAAATGTTAAATAGAAGTTCTTGTTACGAAAATGTACACGACCCGGTATTAAAACCTAAGACCTCTAGACCGGCAGTCGAACAAATCAAATGTTAAAGAAAGATATTCAAATATTATATTTCGTTATATAACTGATTCTGTAGTGCCGGGCCAGTAATCACGTGGAGTGACGCATTCCATTTGCTTACTCCTCAGGGAGAGGGGCAAGGTACCGCATAGCTTGCTTGTGGTAAAGAAGCATACACACTGACTGGATAATTTAATTTATAATTAAACCCGTCATCATCTGTCGTCGTATTTCTTACAGCTTACTTGTGATTTATTCCTTTACGACACGGTTATTTAAAATTGCATACTAAGTGTTATAACCAAGAGAAGACGAATTATCAAAATGGATATGTAAACTTACCTATTCTATTGTGGGACGTAAACGTAACTGGTGAAACGTGGGAGTGTACTAAACTTCTCTTGGGGAATCACAAGCACGATGTTACGTATGTTACGCATTCTAGTAGTTACTTACCAAATACCTACTTATTTCTATGTGCAGGGAGCTTAACATGACGGTACTAAAATATCGCCTGCTTACACACAATGCCACAAATCTCGGGCGCAACACAAATCACCCAGTATTACGCGGCTGATTTACATATCACATGAACGCTCAGAAAGCATACGCAGCCAAATGTATTTGAAACACGACAGCACTTTATGAGGCAAAATTTACAGCGTCATAGATACCAGTACAGGTAGGTAGGTAGGTTGCTGTTGTCGTAAAATAGGCTGTTTAAAACGTTTTATACGGCGTGGGTACATTGCAAATTGACATGTCAGCTCAGGCCCAACCAAAGCGAAGGACAGTTGAAACAGTCGTTGATTAAAGTTTATTTGCGTTCGGACTACCGTTGTGGCAGAGGCCAACGTATTATGTAGGTATAAAGATATTTATTCTCACGTTATAACAGAACTCGCTTGTATGTGTATAATGTACAATTAATTATGTTTTTTAACAGAATATGCTTAACCTATTCGTCGAGGTATCTGCAGTTTGTAAACTTTAATTCTTACACTATAAAATTTCACAGTATTAACCTTAATACTTAACTTTACATTTCTTTAATACCAGAACTGCGAAGGCAGCTGCGCTGGAGTAATCAACCTCAGTAAATCCACTAAGCTGAAGCAAGTCAAACCTAAGCTGAAACCATTTCGTGGGCTTCCGTGCGAAGCATCTATAAAATGGCATGACCAAAATTTGGTAAATTAAGTGCTGCTATAATTCGGTACATGCGAGGTCGAAATGTTGGGATGTTAATTGTTGGTGTTATTTTTCAGTTTAAACGTATAATTGTGGCCAGTGTTTCCTGTACCAGACCTGTATTTCCTCGAAGGGGTAGGCAGATGAATGCAGTTCACTCCCACGCATCACCAGAATTACGTAAAACAATTGTGTCTTTTGAACAGTAGAATGCTAACTTATAAATACTAGAGCACTACAATAATAATGTGTCATATGTTATATCATAGAAACGAAACGAATAGGTACAGCGAGCACAGGAAAAGATGGCGGCTCACGATCTGAAACAGCACGGCATCCATAACTACAAATTGCGTCGTCAGATATTCAACAAATAACAAATGCAAGAAAATATATCGCCATGTGTGTGTGCCACCCAAGGGCACTATATCGAAACCACGCACACGTCCATAAAGAAAATAAGATTGTTTCGTACGTGCACCGTGTCGGTTATCTGTGTGGGTGATCTAAGCCTTTCGCTGCGCGTGTGTGAGTGTGATTTCTTTACGGCTGATCTGAATTTTTGTCTGTACTTGTGTACTTAGGCGCACACATGCGTATTTCTTAAGGGGGTGTCAGTCCGTTAGAAATATAACATCCGATGTGACGGTTTCTGAGAAATAATGTTTGAAATGTGGAGTCATATTAATATATATGTATTACGTCATTTTATTCCAGGAAACAGTATTTTTTTGTTGATGGTACGAACAATATGGATTTAATATTGCGTTAGATGTTGTAAGAGCGAAAATAAAGATTTTAGGATCACTTCGACACACTTGAAGACAGCGTAATCTGTTCCAAATGAAAAGTGTGTTGCTGTGCCGCATATGGACAAATAATGAAGATCAACAGTTCGTAAGTCAACCAACTATTAAAATTTTGAATTAATTATTACTCATAAGGTTGTATACTCTAGAATCTTAGCACTGAATGTTTTAGAGCATGTAAGTTCGAAATATAAAATATTTGAATTGTTTGGTTCTGCGTTAGTTTGCCGGAAGCATCCCCTTAACTCAACACATCGCTGTGTGAGTAAAGGTAACTCGTACAGCATTAGTGTGACTTCTATTCAATCTTCTTACGTTCCATTTCGCAGGGACATTTGATTCCATCCCGCTCCCACGCCCCCGCCCCGCGTGCACCCGTTCCTTTCTATTCCTAACGGGCTTAGAACCGTGATATATTGTATTGAATGGATTTTTCGTTCCTCCAAATGGAATTTCTTGGGACCGTACCTGACATGGAGGATGTGAGATCAGACCACAATTTCCGCATCCCGTTTGTCGCGAAAATGTTAAATTCGTGTAAATTCAATGATGTTATGTTATGTTGCTCTCATCAGCAAGATTGGATATATTGAGATCGACTGATCGCATGTTATATGTGGATTTGGTTAGCACATATTTACGTCAGCAAATAGTATTGGTGACATATGATTTGGAACTTCTACTGATTGTATTTTTACTTGTACTTGCATTCTTTGAACATATTTAAATTATAGTCTATTCAATATTATGGGAATTGGTTAAACATGTTCACCCCGCAGAATGCTTATCTTTCCAACCTATTCTTATACTTTTTGTTTCATTTGGGTTGGATGGGTGGACTTTCGAATACAAGCCACGGAAGTTCGATGAGCTTTGTTAACTGGCCACCCTTGTCCGGAAATCGTGAAAAATAAAATACCAGAGTGTATGGTAATATCTAATAAATTTTCTACTACCATGATTTCAACTTGAAATTCAATGAAACGTGACTGTGACTTGGAGGTAGTGGTAAAAAATAAATTTCTCTGTTCAAGAGTCATCTACATGAATAGCAGTTTTCAGTTTCAGTCAATTAATGATTGCAAATTTTGCCTGTTATATATTTTTAGTTTTATTACTTTTTTTGCTGAGACAATGCGTGTCATAAGTCAGAATGCGCCACATATGTCTTGATTGCGTAATGTCTGTATGTATGAACTGTATGATTATGATATTTGAAGCAACACACACTTATGTATAAATGAAATAACATTTGCAGGGCACATGTGACACTCGTTGAACGCCGTCAGTGGCCTTAAAGACAAATTTAAATGTCATTTGTATTTGAATTTGTCATTCATTCAAAATTGGTTCATTAGAACACTTTTTGTACGTCAAAATGACAGCTTTTTAACATCTGATTAACCTAGAACTGGTATTTCCACCAATCCGTAGAAGAACAGCAACGGGAGAGGACGCTCCAGATCTACCGTGATTGACGCATTTGAGCTAATGTCACGTGAACGGAAGTAAAAGGATTAGTAGTCATATAGAATGCGAGGTAACTTAACACCAGCTTCATATCAAAATTCACTAAGATTGTGTCTCTATTATGAATATCACGGTGATATTCTCGAATACTCTAATACAGTTCAGTCTGACGACGACGATACAGGACTGAAGAAAGAGCCCGCTGATCGTGCGGACGACTAAATAATTCTTCGTGGATCACGTGTCGAGCACGTGTCGTTCTAATGCATAAATAAAGAACACGCCGCAAACTAACCAGCACGCGACATCGACAGCCCGAGTCGGGCGTCACGTTGTAAAGTCTCCTTTACTTCATTACCGTGACACATTCGCGCGCACATTCGCGTCACGTGCCCAAACGCGCAGCACAATCATACGTGATCACTAAACGCTGAACATCAAAAAAGATAAATTCAAAAAGAGACGCGAGCGCGGCGAAACATTCGCATACCCTTCGGGTATTCCAGAAAATTGGAGCCTCCGAAGAATGGGGAATATTTTGAATTTTTATTATGTACTATTTTCTATTCCGCTCCCAAGGTAACCCTTCCTGCTACAAAGGGGCCTCGCAGACCCGGAGACATTCTATAGGTGAGGGCGGGAGGCCCCCATTACCACCCTTTGCCCGTTTGGGGAATGATGCCTCCCTGTCCCATCTCGTTTCGTTGTGAAGGATTTACCAAGTAGCACGTGTAATATACATATGTAGAGAGCCTCCTTATTCTTGACATATATATTACTGAATAATTCGACATGGGTCGCTTTGGCTCCCTAATAAGGTCACTGTTTGGAAAGACACGCTTCCTAAGGATTATCTTGTGTCAACCTTAAAGGAGTGGTGTTCCTTTGTTGTATCTGAAATTATCTTTGTTAACATGTAATCCTTGGTTTTGGGTCGAAGGAAAATGTCGGGACGTTAGGTCGCGTAAAGATAGAGGGAACGGTTTAATAATAAGTTCATTTTGAACTACTCGTATGTCGTGTTTCGTATAATGATATGAACATAACATCGTCTCTTTGTTTCTGTATTAACGTACGTTCAAATTATAATATACAGTACGGCGATTGAGAGATACGTTTTGTATTAAATATTTTCGAATAAGCTCTCAAAGAATGTACTATTTGTAATATCTCTAAAAACACCGCATCAATATCGTGTTGAAGATTATTTATATAACGAATTAATAAACCGCATACTAATAAATAGTATTAAGCGGGGTATAAGCGAAGCTATGTCGCAGCGCGTGAAAAGCGGTTCATAGTGCGTAGCGTGACGCGTATTTTTTTACTACGTATTTAAATAGGACGTATACGCCGTAGTACGCTGATTACTTCGTAGCGTCGTACGCAGCGTATGACCGCTACGTTGCGCCGTTTTTCTACACTGAGCTTATTAATGAAATTCGAATATAAACCTTATTAATATGCAACATAATGTTAATAATTGTTTGCGTAAAACGTGATTTACGAAAATAGGCCTGATACTGCCTAATGGGGTGGGTAGTCAGCTGTCTCCGAAACCGGTGTGCATGTATGAGGAGAACGATGAATGCAGACGAAACGCGGCAGGTCTGTAAGGATAGTCTAGGAACTGTGCTCCCTGCCTACGCCGCAAGGGACCTCAATCAATTCGAACTTAAAAAACAAAGGTGTGATAGATCTTTCTGATATCTAAGTATAGTAATCGGGGTACCTCGAAAAGGAATTATATAAATGCATCAGTAAATAAATATCCGTTATTCAATTCGTACTGGCGTCATGGCAAAGAGAAGCAAGATATTGGACTTGGCGACCGGTGCGGCTCGTCGCGGCCCTTATTGCCTGCATAACTCAATGTTCGTTTTATGTCTACGAAAAACGAAAGCTTAAAAAAATATCTGTAAATCGTTCCCTTCGATTCTCGGTCATAAACAGTGGGTCGTATAATTGTTAGCGAAATTCACTGCATAATTTTATTATTACCTTTAATATTTGGGCGTTGAATTATGTTAATTTGTATTATTGTATATACATTTGATTATTTTATTCGCTGATAATTTATTATACCTAGTAGATAAAATAGCTCCGATATGTTTTACATGTAACAATTTGAAAACGGAAAATGTATTAGCCATTACGCGGTCATTGTGAATGTGGACATTCAAGTATCAAAGCAAAAACATTGTATAATCGGAACTAATAAGCTTACGTGATATGAATTGTATATTATTTAAACATAGGTACGTACGAAATACTGAATGCTTCGTTGAACCAAAATAGTAGGTTTTTTTAAATCCAGGGTCTTGGCTCCTTCCTGCGTTTTATAGTGCTGTATCTTGTATAACATTACCTATTACTATTTGTTTGAGTTGTGACTATCCTTTATTAAATATCTAAACTTACAGTTTTAAAATTTCGTTAGCTTCTAGTATGAATTTTATGTTATCAACATAATTCAATCGTTTATTTATTAATTCATTTATTCATTTCAAGGCAATACATTCTGTATTTCAAAACTGATGATCATGTTAATAAACGCACCGCTTATAAAAAGCATTGTAGTGACGAAACCCAAGATATTACAGCGTTCCCAAGTTTGCATTCGAAATGAGGCAGCTGGAAGACAACAAATCAACAAGTGACCCAATCTTAACGCCTCCTAATTCCCCATCCCGACTGGCTCATTACGGGGCCCATTAAGTCCCGACCTGCCCCACCACGGCTCACATTCCGAATTAAGAAGGAATGAGCGTCTTGTGCTTTAAGAAAATGGAGATCACTTGTCAACCACTGCCTCTGAGTATTGGTGATTGGTTCATGCGATTGAAGTAATCTCTAGAATGTTCTTTTACTAAGTGAAACTTTTGTGACAGCAGCTAATACTTTTTTATTGCATCTTCTTGTGATTTGACTAAGATGTAAGCCGGCTAGACTCACGTGTGGTTTTTCGGGGTGGCCCGACTAGTTTCGGACCTATACGAAGTCCTTCCTCGTGAGCTCCCACCGATTGCAGCGAGGTCGCGGCGGCGACTGATTCTTGTAGTTTGTTTATAAAATCGTATAATCTTGATGTTGTGTACAATTATGTAGGTATATATGTATTTTATTATAGCGGTATCATATGAGTAATTTTATCGGATTAACTAACTCGATTTGCTTCTAGTATTGAAAGGCGAATTAAAAAGGCGGTCCCAGTAGTTACAATCGTTAAATCATTAAAGCTTATCCAACATTTAACAACAGCCTAGAATTTCAAACATGCGCATGAACATTGGAACCTTTTGGATATAATTTTATTATTTAGCATTAACTCTAACAAATTTCACGTACCTATGCGAGTATTGTTCGTGACTGTATTTATAATTTCGTTGTAAGTGACAGAGTGAGCTCTATTTTATTTTATTTTACATTTTTTTTGGAAAACTTACAGTTCGTTCATAGTGCAACAAATAAATAATTTAACAAAATGACCGCCAGTTAAAATTTGCCACATAAAATACAAAACATAATATAAAGTAAGGCAAAGGTAATATAAATGTCGAAAGACACATGGTGTGCAAATACAGTAGAAGTTATTAAGTAAAACTAATTTATAAATAATTATCTTAGATTTGAGCTGGGAATCGTTAGGATGGAACAAATCTATGCCTACACAATGAAAGATTGCGTTTAATTGTATACATGACCGCAACAGAAATGAATTTCAATATTGCATTAACCAATTCCTTTCTCTATCTGTTTCTTGACCGTATTATTGGGAAATCAATTAACATAGGGAGTCGTGAAAAATAACAGATAACAAAATTGAGAAACAAATGAAAGTGTTTACGAACATGACGCAAATGGGAACAAGCTGTTAACGTCGGGGAAACTCCAATCAAACTTTTCTCCGCTGCATAACGCCATCCGCGGCTGTATAATTAAGCGCTCATGAATGGGAGCGAGTGAGAGGTACGAGAGAAAGAGACAGCGTCGTCTACAGAGGACGTAATCAGTTTTACGGTAAGCGCAAATTACGGGGTTGCTCGGGGTGAATTAGCAGCAAGGTCGAGTTTAAGTCGCGGGAACAGCTGATCAGGATTTACGGTACTGTTTCTTATCTACACATACCTAATTTTTATGAGCGATATACGCGGTAACTTGCTTGTTTTCAACTAATGTAGAGTGTAAGTCGAGTTTGTCATATATTTGTATTAGAAAACTTGACTATTTTGCAAATACGATGTGCTATTTTCACAAATTAAAAATGTATGTACCAATTAACGAAATTTATATGTTTATAGTATTACGTAAATGGCAAACAAGAAACTTTAAATAAGGTCAGTTTTTAATTAACATAATTATGTTAAAAATAAGACAAAGTTAGAGAATTACTGTTTATTTTCAGGCGTAACTTATTTTTCATAATGTAGAATGAACCAACTTCATACGAACCGGCTTAATTTAAACGACAACTTTATTCTATTATTGCATGTACCTTATTTCTTTATATTTTACTCAACATAGATTAAAAGTACCTTGTAACTTCACCGAGCAAATTAAAAAATCGTTAGTATTCTTGACAAACAAGAGAACCGCATTAATAGACAAGTGCCGATGAGTTGGCATTAATGATTTCATTAAATAGTTATAAATTAAAGTGTCAGTAGAGATATAAATGTAATAGGCACTGGCAAAAAAGGCACGTTTTGATAATGGACCAATAAAAAAGTTGCGTAAAGATATTCAAGGTTCGAATGAACGCACCGTTATCCTGGAAAGAGCAAACCGACAAATTACAAATGGAAACAAAACGGGACGAGCACGACAAAGGGAGGAATCGAACGCCGTGAAAATTTGAATAAGAATCATTTCTTTCTTTCCTATTTTTTTTTTGTGTCATTCCTTTTTTTCTCTCGCTGTCAATCATTTGTCTGAGGCACGGCGAATCGTTATTTTCTTTGTTGATGGATGGGATTCCTTTTCTTTGCCAGTTTACCCCGCTTCAGATCGGGTGTCTCGTGTGGATCTCCCGTAGTTCATATTTCATTATTTTTATCTGAGTGTATGTGACGGTAAGGTGGGGGTTTGAAATAGATAGCTTATGTGAGAACATTTGCAATGAATTACCCATTTCTTATTTTGATACGCACGAAAAAAAATCTTTTTGCTTATATTTATATATCATAGCATCAATAAGTATACCTAGTTATTTATAACGTGAACGCGCTAATAAATGGTCTAAATATTTGATTAAATCAACATGAACTTCGTAGAATTCACTACAAATATTAAAATAGTATAGAAATTATAATGAACTTTTAACTGGCAGCGCATCGATTATTAACAGCAAAAGTGACTTTAAAATGTAATATTAATCAAGTCGTATGTAGAAATTAAACTACAAATAACTAATTCACATCTGTAACTCAATGCCTATAAAATACAATCACGAGAAAAGCTAATGGAACATCATGCTTGTAATCTCTGAAGATGTAAGCTGAGGAGCGTAGTACACTCCCACATTTCACCACTTACGCTTACGGCCCACTATGCAATTTGGTGAGTCTATTGACCTGCGCCGGGAACATATCCAGACTCGAAGCTACTAAGAGAATATATAAATTAGAAAATAGATCCCGACCCGGGATTTAAACCCAGGCCCTCTTGATTGGCGGTCGCGCTTGCAACCAACACGACTAACGAGGCAGACAACAAGCCAACAAGAAAAACTAAGTCTGAGAATAAATCACACTCTGTTTATACATAAGTATGTATTTTTATTAGACAAGTAATGAAATTAAAAATACGACATTATGACAATTTCACGATACAAAGCGTGGACAAATCTCACAATCACATTTAATGTGAGTTCTTACATTGTCCGTAATACAAATGCTTTGTTCTAAAGGACTAATTCAAACGAACTCGTAGTAACTCATAGATTAGATTGAACTTTATACAATATTCAAGTACGGCGTATGCATCCTTTCACAAACTTATGTCCTAATATTGTAAGTACAGATCATCATCGTTAACTCATCTAAGTCAACTACTAGACATAGTACTTCCCTGAGGGGTTTTTGCTTATACACCCCAAGCTGGACATGGGTTTTAGGGATCGCAGAGCATGGCTTCTCGCACCGCCTACGTTGCGGCCGGTAGATGGCCAGGGCTTTAAGTCGTGGCTGCGTCTTGAGCAGGCTGCTAATTATAAAAGGCTTGCAGGTTAAATTATTACAGGTTTTTCGTCTACTCTCTTCGCATAACAAATAAAAAAACAAAATCGCAAACGACATAATATTAAAATATATAATAGTATACGTATGTACATATTTCGTATAGCACAGTCAATAAGCTTCAGTACAATATAGACAGGAATATTAAACGTAGGTATAATTCAAATTTCGCATACGACGTACGCACGATTCTTTAATGCAAATACGTCTAACCAAATACAAAGGCTGTTTCGGAATAGGTAATGTTGTGAGTAAGAAAACATTGAATTTCCATGGCGTTCGTATGCCGATCTACATGTCTAGCGGACCGGCTGGCTATGTTTCGAATAATCTTCATTAAGCGCACGTCTTATAGCCCGCGAGTAAAGATGTTATGGTGTTGTTGAGTGCCTCGTTGGTCGTGTTGGTTGTAAGCGCGACAGCCGATCGAGAGGTCCTGGGTTCAAATCTCAGGTCGGGTACTATTGGATTTTTATTAGATTTTCTAGTAGCGGCCTTGGAGTCTGGATATTATCCCGGTGTATTGAAGTAATCTTACCCGCTACTCCATAGTGGAACGTGGGAGTGTACTACACTCCTCTGTCTACCTCTTCGGATATTGCACGAGTGATGGTGTTACGTGTAACGGGGTAACAGTGTTGCGATGAAAATATAATGCTATAACTTTGTAGCTACTTCAGTAGTTGTGTGCGTTTCGAAAGACTGCATGCCACAGCGTTACATGCAGAGTACCAAATAAGACCCATTACGTCTTGTCTTCGGCTGGCTTTACTGTTTATGTGTTTGTAAATATATTTTCAGCGTCTTTGGTATCAGAGAGAATATAATGTTAAACGCTTACAATTTACTCGCCTTTAATAGTAGCAGGGCTTATAGCAAAGATGTATCGCTCATGTATAACGTTTTGATTATGAAGACGTGTGTCGCAAATTTTCCATTTACATTTTTCTTAGCATCGATAAATGTTCAATGACTCTTCCAAGAGAATAATAACAATATAATGTTTCTACTAGACTTCTGATAACGTCGGTCCTTATTTTTTCCACATTTCCGTCTAAGTATTTCAATATATTGTGCATTGGATTTCAATATATTATAACATTCCGATCGGATTTCGTTAATTTTTTGTTGCTTTCATGCAGTTTGTCATAGAATTCAAATTCACAAAATTTAGGTATTCAACTTGAAAAGTACCTACGCGCTGCAGGCGTTTCTGAATTTCTGAAGCTCATTGTGAATCTCTCTGCGTACCCTAGCAATGTCTCCATGCATAAGCACCCACTTCGACATGGTTAGCACAGTGCACGTAAGCAAACCGTTTCAGAATCCAACAACGTTGGACCTATAATAGTACGGAGCGCGACGTCAGATGGCGCTGGCACGTTCTCCGCCGAACCACGTGACCGGAATTGAAAATCGAATCGAAGGGAGTTTTTAAACCTCTCTGGTTGGATTCCGAAGGCTTTTTAGCAAATATAACTGGATTGTGACTTGAATAAGAGGCAATTGTTGGAACACTGCAGCTGAATAAAGAGTTTGTTAGAGCAGTGGTAGACGTTTCTGTAAGAAAATCAAAGTTGGACGAATCGCTAGTTTGGATTTTATAATAAGTATTGTCAAACTCGTTTGCTGACTTGACTATTACAACAGGATTAATAAACCACACCGAAGACAAAAAAGTGAGAGAAAGAAAGGTGAATTTATCAGATGATACGATTATATTCAAGTTATGTGGATACAAAAAGATGCAGAAATTTTATACCCAATTAAAACGATATGTCGAAACAATTAAAACGACTAAGTCATTCAATAGAGCAATAAAGCTAGCGGCATTTGACTTCTTTGGTCATAATTGCCACATATTATTCTATAATTATGTGGAGTGCCTGTCTGAATACAATTATTTATCGATCAAATAAAAACAAGTTTGAGGGAAAAACAATTTGTAAATATAACGAAAACACTAGAACAGTGTTTTTTCCAGACAGAAGAAATGTTTAGAGATTTTTGTTCAATAAAGAAGTAGGTATATTAGGTTACTGGTAAGAATAGGCAACATTTTTAAGGATTGACATTAAAGTTAACTGCCAGCATAAACGAGACACAAAAGCTTAGACGAAACTCAAGTTTATGACTGACAAAAGTCTTCTGTTCCGATATAACATTCAAATTCGTTGGCCCAAAATGTTCATAACTTCGCCACCCCATCGACGTACTAACACTCAAAAATAGAACAAGAAAAATCATAACATGCTCGAGTACGCGATACATTTCTTCATATCCTTCGTATTTCGAATGAAAAATGCGCAAAGAGTTGACTGCTCCAAACGACTCCTTTCTTACACCCCCAAAGGGGGGAACTACAAATCCGCTGGAGCGGGACAGCGCTACGCGAGCGAAAGAGACAACTCGCTAAACCCGAAAAGATGGATGGTACACACAATGTCACTGACGCTACACTGAAATTGTATATTTTATATTCGGTATAAAAAAGGCTGCCACAACATACGATATTAAAAAAGCGGTCCGTATGTGAAATATTTTCTCCGTACAGTAGTTATATTGTTGAAGAATTTAATCTTGCGATGACATAGGATGAGTGGGTACTTAAGTAAAGGATTATTGGAATGTCTCCGGTTTGGATTTTTCATGTTGAGATTTTTCGCGGGTAATAATAATGCCAGACTCAATTTTGTTCTGGTTAACGACGTGTGGGATTTGATCAGGGATTTTAAATCCTTAATATCGACTATTGTTTCCATTTTGTCCGAACAATACAAAAATGATTAGGTACAGAGATTTTGTCAGGTAGAATTTCCGTAAAAGCATATTGTAATATTTCCATCTGATTTCTATGTACATGAACATATATTATCCTGATCGATCCGGAGAGAGCGACGGTCAGAACACATTGACGTAAGAGGTGATGCAGATTCTATAGGATATCAAATTAAGATTGACACTAACAAACAACAAACAAACGCTGTCGTTCGTACCCGCGGCGGGCTACGCCGCATGGGAACGAGTCTACGGGCCCCGAGGATC
>DWDU01000672.1:0-17545 GCA_018245575.1 Jemadia suekentonmiller | reverse complement strand
CATACGTCGTCCGAGCATTATTAGATATTTATTTACAAAAAATCCTCGTTAGTGGTTCCAGAATAAATTTTCTATCATCTGGATATTTTGCTATCCATATACGTCATCACACTTATCAACCTTTGGAGGTCCACTGCTGAACATAGGCCTCCCCTAATCTGAGCCACTTCTTCAGAATCCAGCAGTGGATACCCCGATTTTTCAGGTCGTTAGAGCACCCGGACCACTATAAGTAATTACCATTACTGTTATTCAACTTTATAACCGTTTTAACGTTCATCACCCGCAGCGATATCGAGAAGAAAACTCGACACCCCGGTGGAAAAGGTCATATCGGCTATAAACAACCTCGACCTGAAACAGCTGCCGCTGGAGAGCGTCGAGATATTGCAGCGGATGGTGCCGACGGAGGCGGAGCAGAAGGCGTACAAGGAGTACGTGGCGGAGAAGAAGAACGTAAATCAGTTAACAGAAGAAGACAAATTCTTGATGCAACTCGCTAAGGTGGAAAGGATATCGGCGAAACTCTCAATAATGAGTTACATGGGTAACTTCTTCGACAACATACATCTGATTACGCCGCAAATCCACGCGATCATCTCCGGGTCGTCCTCGGTGAAGTCCTCGCAGAAGTTACGGAACGTTCTAGAAATCATCCTTGCGTTCGGTAACTACTTGAACAGCAGCAAGCGGGGTCCGGCGTACGGGTTCAAGCTGCAGTCGCTGGACACGCTGATGGACACCAAGTCGACGGACAAGCGGGTGTCGCTGCTGCACTACATCGTGGCGACGATCAGGCAGAACTTCCCCGAACTGTTGAACTTCGACACAGAGCTTTTGTACATCGACAAGGCAGCTCAAGGTAAGTGTTTTGTTAGTTATTGCCCATATACTATAAATCATCTACATATTTAGAATTCAGAAAATGAATATCAGAAATATTATGTAAAATATGAATCGAATGATTTTAAATCGCATATGATTTGACGGTTTTTCGCTTTCCTTATTCTTAAATCTAGAATTCTTAATATTTCTGCTTCGCTTGGATGACAATTTTTTTGCTTACTTTGTCAGTCAGTTAAATTTGCGATTCTGATATTGGGATAACTTCGGACTGTTCTTTTTCAAGTTAAATCCTTAGAAATGTTTAAGTAACGCTGCGCATCTTTTAGAAAAAATCTATCAGATAAGAGTAAACGATCGGTGTCGGAGGCCTACATGCGGTGGTGGTCCCGCAGTGTCGCTGGAGAACGTGTGCGCGGACGTGTGCGAGCTGGAGCGCGGCATGGAGGCGGCGCGGCGCGAGGCCGACGCGCGCCCGCACGCGCACGCGCACGTGCTGCGCGACTTCATGCACAACGCGCTCGACAAGCTGCGCCGTCTGCGCGCCGAGGCCAAGCACGCGCAGGTACTGCACACGCACACGTGTATTACCCATCGGAAGCCACCTACGTCGTTACCGCCCTCGGTTCAGTTATAGTCTCACATTACAGCGTTCGTCGATACCGGCACTTCTATTATCGAAACGCTAATCTAATTAAAATTATTTATTTAGTCGATGATAATGATGATTGTCCGTAGCGGGTGAAGTAAGAATGCATTCTTCGACCCGTGCCGGGACATAGGAGTCGTAAGAGGCGACTGAGCCGCCGCTGGCAGATCGAGGCATGCCGCGTTCTGTCTAGACACAGCTAAAAGCTCTGGCCGCCAACGGTAGCAGCGTTAGGCAATCCAAGAATTTGTGTTTTACGATCTTCGACCGATAAAGTATGGGCATAACCTTTTAGAAGAGGCCTATGTCCAGCAGTGGAGCGCAATAAGGTGACGATGATAAGTAGTGCTAAGCGGCGCGGCGTGCGCAGGACTCGTTCGCGGAGTGCGTGGAGTACTTCGGCGAGGCGCCGCGCGGCGTGGACGCCAACGCGTTCTTCTCGCTGCTCGTGCGCTTCACGCGCGCCTTCAAGGTACACCTCTACTCCAGCTTTACCCCTTTGAAGAAAACAATAAACTCCGGAGATATCTTTTTCCGGTTTTCTATCCACTGACATGTATTTCCATAAAAATATTGCTTTTATTTTTTTTACAAGTTTAACATTTGAACCGTCGATTATCTATTAATAAAGAAATGATAAGAACGGCGAATGTTACGTTTCATTTTTATATTGCGACTTGTTGTCCGACGGCACAACGAACATAATCGTATCGTGCGGCGTACGTTGTACCCGCGCGGTGCCGGTAGTGAGTGAGGCGGCCCGCAGCAGGCGGACGCGGAGAACGAGCAGCGGCGGCGGCTGGAGGCGGCGGCGCAGGCCGAGCACGAGCCGCGCGCCAGGACCGCGCACAAGAAGCAGCAGGTACCGCAGCCACCGCGCCGGCCTCGCGAGAGGTCACACACACACATTCAGCCCACATTACACGTTACACTTTACAAAAATGCACAATGGCCCGACTTGAAGATTGAAAGCGATTTTTCAGGCAATATAAATTTCTCTCGAATTATATACATGTTTGAGAACCTCAAAGTATATAATGGTATCCGTAAACAAGTCATTGCATATGTATAGGTATTAATTGGGTGCTTTTTAAATGTAGCCAACGGATATGATTTTGCGGCTTGTGAAGAAATTTTATATTGTTCTTGTAATTTTCACTCGGGAATTCTTAACTTATTTAGAAGGATATTAAAAAGAAATCAGTTCAAATCGAAACATTTATATGGCACGTGACTTGCGCATTTACATTGCTATTCAAATAGCACAAAACGTTATGAAACGTCAGTTTACCCATGCCCGGTACGGATTGATCAGGCAAATTTACACTTTTACATAATATTACTTAGTTTTATGACTATTTCTTTGATACTTCTTCTTTAAACTGTAAAATTACAATTTGTCAAAGACAATTGTAATTCATAATGCAGCGTCGCGTTATTTTTTAATTGTACATAACATTTATCTTCATTAATTTATAAAAAAAAATACTTCTATAGAATGATATTAAACATAATTATTATGATTAGTACTGATAACATGGATTTAATAAGATATGTAGTTCCCAATTAATCGTACACATTTCATGTTTCAACATACATAAAAATTTATAGTTTTGTACCGTATTTAAATAAGTTTACTACGTATAATATATTATGAAAAATAATAGTTTCTCTGTAAAATATGTTGTGGCTTGATGGCTCTATGTATAAAATGCTTAATTTGTGAATGGACTCGTGTGGTCTTAGTTTTTTATATTTGGTGCATATATTTCGTTCTACGCCAATATTAATTATCTGTAGCATTGGAAAATATGTCTGTATTGTTGTTTAAAAGAGCAATACTTCAGAATCTATTTATTTAATTGCTTGATTTTTCTTCTTCCATAATATTGTATATAGTGTTTGTACTAGAATGCTAGTCGCTGTCTATTTTTTGTTATCTGATTCTCTAAAGTTGGTATTTTTAATTTTCGTATTAGCTATGCAAAGTACCTACTATTTAGGGGTTATATATTATTACTACCCATCATGAAAAGTACTAGCGATTATTTCGTTACATAAACGATGCTAGTTAAAAATTGGTATTTCTAAAATTAGTTGTATTTTAGAAAAGTGATTTTATTTTCGAACGATCATACTGTCAAAAAAATATTATAGTTTAGTGAGGAGAGTAATAATAGGAACTATTAGGTACAAGTACCTATATTTATAATAAGAATATTTTTTATTTAATATGATTGTGTTTGTCTAGATTGACTAATGTAGACGGAGCGAGGTGGCGGCGTCTCGGTACCGTATCCACCCCTTTGCTTTAACATTCGATTGTAACGCGGTGCTGGTTCTATGTTTTGGTATTACATTAATTATCACAGCGTGGAGGTGGCAACACTGTTTATTAACTTTAAACGTGTTTTGTTTTTTTTTTGTTTTTCATTTAACCTGCTACCGATTATATATTGGGTATCGTAACTTTGGAAGTATAATACAATTTGTTATGTCAATAAAGTACGCGTCGATCGGGACGAGTGTTGCGACGCCCGCGGCCCGTAGCGTGGTGATGGTAACACCGTGATGAATTTCCTCGCAGAGGTTTAACTACGCGGCGGTGAGTGCCGGCCTGCTGCAGCAGCAGCTGGCCCAACTGAGGCAATGCGTAGAGCCGTAGCGGGAGGCGCCGCGCGGCCGCACGCCGCTTGTTGGTGTATAGTTTTGTTCCACGACCCTACTATTTTTTACACTTTTAAAATGTACTCTGATTCGTTATCCTTCCATTAACAAACTTTGTATGTATGCAAGTCGTGTAACTATCGTGGTGGGGATACAATTGAATGTTGTAAGATGTTAAGTGATTTTTTTTAAAGTACAAAATGTTATATAAATGGTAACTCGATACATCTTTCCATGTGTTAAATTACAAATATTTGCTATAGGTATGTGTTATTACATTAACATTTATGTTATTGCGTTCAATGATTTCACACGCATTTTTGACTAACACGAGTATATAACAAGAGGTTGGTCGACATCGACAGACTATACACCAATTAGCGCCAACACTGGCAGCACCCGGCGCAGTGACTAATACGGCGACGCGGGGTACGGCGGGGGCCGCATGGGGGCGCCCGCACACCGCTTGGCATGATCCCCTCATACACCCGATGTCCGCTTCATACAATCGACTATTGCACTTGCTCGTCGACCGCTCACCGACATGCCGCGACGTCCTCGTGCCCCTTAAGGAATACAACGATGTAACGGCGACTAATGCTTGTGAGAAATTAAATTCTGTTCACAATCCCGCCCGCAAAAGAGGCAGGCGTACAATTGCCCCCTGTGAAGTATTGGCGAGCATCTCATTGTAGGTGGTCATATAAAAGGATTCCGATTATGAAATGTCTAATGTTATACAGTTGTTAACATCTCCGCTATTGTACACCTTTCGACAGTCAGTCATGACGTCAGTGACCAATTTGACTGCCCAAACAAAAGGAGACAAGATTTTTAATATAGACTTGGTCTAATGCTAATACAGGCGAATCAGCCGTTAGGAATGAGTAGAGATTGCACTTATATGAGACAGTGAAATAAATTCAACAAGAGCTCTCGATACCCTAGCAGCAGTGACGTGCTCACGCTGCGCAAATGATATATGCTGCAGTAGGTATCATTGACATGTGACAGATGTATGGTGCGACGAACGCGGCAAATATATGTCGCTGACAATTTTGTCAGAGTTCGATGAGCGAGTGTATTGTCAAGTTTGTCAAATAGGTCCCCGATCACACGCCTGACCACTAGAAGCCAGTGTACGGTGGGCCACATGGATGTTTTACTAACACTTATAATTGATGAACGGGTCGTACGCAATTTTTTGTATCAGGGTTGAGTTTTCAAAAAAAATATTTCGTCTTTGTTAACGTGTTTAGCCGAAAATTATTTTCAATGAATCATATATGAATATGATCGTGTGATGGTTTTTAACTACAAATGTATCTGTCGTGATTTGTAAAGGAGTTCATATGAAACACTTGAATTTTTTGTTCTGTAACAAGAACGATAATCTCGGGTGTGTTGTACACAAACAATATTAGCGACCTGTGTTGTCCACCGTATCGTAAGTTTATTAGGACACGTGTAGGCGATTGTGTGTTAAATAGCGTAGTGTAGCGACTGCTGTGTAATAACTTGTATACACGTACGCCGTCCGTTAATGTGCTCTAAAGTTTGTGGGTGTGTTTGTATCAATTGTGTTAACCTATCGTTTGGTATGAATAGTTCTCGAATGGAGACCACGTCTAGGCTCGCGAACCACAAATATATCTTTCCCTCTCTCCTATCAATTTCTGTTTCGCGCCCCCCCTCCCCTTTTTTTTCCATTTCCCCCTCCTCGACCTCGATCTAATTTTGAATAGGACGCCGTAAACCGTTGGATGCGGCAAGCTTCGCTCCCAACTTAAAGTTGGTTGCGGAATACGTCCAGCTGCGGAGCTCAAAAGGATAATAGTATTGTTTAAGTGGTAGTATTGGTGGTAATGTGTTAAAGTACAATTCAATATAAACACACGTTCTTCGCTACCCAAAATTTATAGGTTTTTCTGAAAGTGTTCAGTTAAATTTTTTGTTTGTGTGTTGTATGTATTTTGTACATTACCTTATATTTTGTATTTTACTATATGACCGTGTTAATGTCACTATGTATTTATATATCTATATTATTTTCCTCCTAATGCTGCACATACGCATGGAAATCAAAGGGCATGTCTTGTATAATACTAACTTCACACTGTAACTTGGGCTCATATTTGTATGTATATTTGCAATATTATTACTAAGCATGGGATTATTGCTGATGTTGCTTTTAGCAGTAGTTGCTATATTGCATTATTATTACTAACGATTATTATGGTATCGTTAGATCTCGAAAATGGTATTTCAATTATTTAACTTAATTTTTAAACATGACACCAATAGATACAACTGTCGGGTTCAATCAAAATCATTCCGGTTCGCTGTAATCAAGTATTTTGACACTTAAGTACATGGTCTGATGTCAAACTAGGTTGTCTTTGCTATGGTAACCAGACGGCTAGTAAAACTAAGGAACATGGGCTATGTATAAAATAATACATATACCTACATATTATTTATATTTTACTATTATAGCTTGCGATGTTTTTGACCGTGATCTATTGATGTGCTAGTTTTTGGTATTTTCTGTCTTAGATCTGTACTTCTGTTTTGACTTGATGGTATGCTTCTCTGTCCAAGTGTTTTAAATAGGTTGAGAATGTGTTATACTGATATAAGGAATATGGGAGTATGAACTAATAGTACCTATTCGTAGACCAAAGTGACCAAGTATTAATTATAGTGGGGTTTGATTAAATGATTTTATCCAATGTCCTAAACAGACGCGTTATAATAATAATACAAAAATGCGTGTTGACTCGATATAAGATATTCACGGAACTTGAGATCTGTGTCGAAGTGAGCTTCAGGTCAAGCGAGATTGCCCGCCCCGTTGAAAAGTGATAAAGTTTTTGAATTTCAACATAACTGACATATCAAAATGACTGAGGTTTTTTCGTGATACGTGAAACTTATTTTCCGGATTTAAATTAACATTTTTATAAACATATCAATATTATCACGGCATTGGGTCAATCAAAAATCATTAAGTCATCAAAATATTGAATGAATTGAAAAACCCATTAAATTTAATGGTTAATACGAACGAGGTATTCACAATTAATGACTGAGTTTTGAATTTTCACATACGATTTGGGTTTTCAGTCGGATTCTTTCTGTTTACATTAAATTAGAACGACGTTAAACTTTGATTAATAATGTGTGATTAATAATGTGTATAACCAATATGAACTGTAAATGGAATTTCCTTCGTCCCTGATGCTATTTCTCTTTCCCCGTAGCAATTATATCTTTTGGCCTTTAGTCGACTACATTGAAAAGTTTAAGAATACCTAATAGAGTAAGACTAACATTTATGATGAATTAATGAAAGAAGACGAGTCGAAAGGAATTTTGTCTAAATCGTGGCCGATGGAAACAAGCTTAGCTTAGTCTCCGCTGTGCCTCTCAATATGGGGAATAAACGGATAATATTATAATGTAATAATTACTGAAAGTTAAACCTGGAGTATGGAGGAGGTGCTGCAAATCCAACTCTTGAAATAGTAGTCGTTGCAACTTTTGCACTGTGTGCTGGTGTGTTGTGAGGTTGTAACAGAGAAGCAATGTGTATCCAATGAACTCTTCCGGTCTTATTATCTTCAAAGTTTCATTCAATCTTTCTGTTAGTGTATCGTGGATACCTTTATTGGAACACTTCTCCATGATCTCCATGATTCTGATCGTAATACTTAAAGAATCCTAAAAAAATTAGCCTGATTTTTCCAGTGGATTCCTCAACCTGCATTGGGGCTGTTTGCTCACTTTTACCAACTGTATGAAGTTTTGTTTAAATTCAAGTTAGAAAACGTATATGAAGGTTTTATTTCTAATAATGCGACTGCCCAAAATTTCGACTTAACTGTCGCTATAGGAGTGAAAGGGTCTGCATTTAGCTAGATGTAAGCATTTTCATTACCTATCTTCGCAAAAACCTTTGACAATCGAACATGGTCTTGCAGTATATTTAATGGTTGTTTCTGAGATGCCAACTATTTTTCTCACTAGTATTGTACCCGTCAGACAAATTCGTTTGTATCAAATTTTCCCCCCGAGGTTAACTTAACAGATAGCATTGATCAAAAGTCGTGTTCAAGCGAATCTCTTGTCTTATTTTATAGTTGTGCTACAAATTTTGTTAGCTGACTTTGACAATTTTGTAACGTTTGTGTAACAAAAACATTAATGTAGGTGTATAATCTGATATGAATATTGTTAATCAAAGTTTAGCGTGTCCGGCGCGATACAGTTATAAATGCTACGTTTGCGCTTTGCATGGCTTGCATTCTTTCCGAGTACCTAACTACTGCGCCAACGTTAAGGATAAAAGGTAAATTTTATTGCTTTACTCGATCAATCTTTTCTCGTACTGGTCCCCATTCATTCGCTCTCCTACAGTTTAGAAGAATTAGGCGGACAAGTTGAGTAGTCTCATCTCAGCCGTCGTCGCCGCCCTACAGAGTTGTAATGAAACGTTTCGTGCAAATAAACAGGAGGCCGTGATCAACGAACTGAAAACGAAGTCGCAGGCCGTCGGCGAGAAGAAGCTGCTGCACCAGGACGAGGTGTACAACGGCGCGCTGGAGGACATCCTGCACGGGCTGCGCAGCGAGCCGTACCGGCGCGCCGACGCGCTGCGCCGCTCGCACCGGCGCCGCATCGCGTCGCACCGCCTGTCGCGCGGGCTCGACGAGCTGGAGCTGTGATGCGAGGCGCCGCCCCCGCCCGCGGCGGAGGAGCGGTGCGAGCTCATCAGGTCCACGTACGAAGCGATCTCCAAGTACACGCGAGCGATGTTCGACAAGCAGGCCGAGACCGTCGTCTGAGTCGTGCCTACCGCGAGTGCCGCGCGCGTGTTGCGCTTCCGACCTCTTCTGTTATTGTTTTTTTTTATAAATACGGATTTTTCGTATATAGCTAAGACTGAATTACCGATTTGCAGTAGTAATAGTGCCTAAAATGTACACAAACAAACAAACCAACCCTGCCCTGGCGAGCGCTCTGGTGAGGTCGTGTCTCGTGATAATTATTTTTTACCTCACATCAATGCATTTGTTGAGTACGTTGGAATACGAAGAACCTAATATACAATTTCGTAATTGTCTTGAATATTAATAAAGACTTTTGATTACTTGTTACGCAAACATTAAAGCGTAGGTAACCATTTTGTAAGTGACGATGTTTTAACTCCTATATAAACATTATTCAACCGTTAGCCGGGGCATGATTTTCAAACAAAAGCAGTCTTCGTTGAAGTTTCAAAACGTTTTTGGTTTTGATTATTGGCCTGTGTTCGTAATAGAACAATATGTAATAGTATAGACTGTGACTCGTTGATCCGACCTGTGTTGTTGATACCCTGGCCTGCCACAAGCCATGCCGACTTGTATGTACCGTAATATTAAAAAAAAAGACTTTCAACCGATCCAATCGTAGCAGCGGCGAGCGCAATACGTGTGACGAAGCACAAAACTTTTTAATACACCTTATATTCATTCCAATTCACACCTCACACATCGAACGCGATATTTTGCTAAGGACGATTTATACACGAAAATGTTTATAATGCCTTTTTTACGTAGAGAATAAATGAAAAAAAAGCTAAGCTTAACGAGTGTCAGTCGCCGGCTCGCGCGACTGCGCTGCGTTGACATTTCGACGCACACGTTTTCTATTCCGACCCTCTCTATATTATGTAGTCCAACGTAACAGTTTGTAGTTTATACACGTGTTTTTGAATTGTATAACACTATACTAGTGCTAGTAGATGATTAAATTGTAACGTGAACGGTGTCCTTACGAACTGAGTTGACGTTATGATATTGCATGATAGCCGCGTGACGCGGCGCGGCTGCGGCGCGCGGCGAGCATTTATATGTAGCATTTTGTACCTACCGATAACATTGTGATAGTTCAAAAGTGATTCCCCCTATTTTTTTTTATTGATTATTATTTCATGTTTTTATATCTGGCAACGTTTAAAGACATGTTTGGTTTGTTTTATTTTTGTTAACTACCTGATTTAGTACGTGTATCCGATACTGTGTTGTTGAGCTTCAGTTCTGTACAGACGCATACTATATGTAACGATAATTTTGCAATAATATTTCGTAATACATACGCCTTGTAATTATAATAGGTTTAACAGATTTAATTTAAAAAAAACTGCTCATATTGTTTAAATTCCAGTTTCAATTTAATAAGTGAATCATCTCGTTTATTATTATTGATATTAATTAGTAATTAACATTGATTAAACATTGATAAATTAAAGCTAGATGATTGAATAGAGCTGATTTGATTAGATTTATTCTCCGTCGTAGTTTTTTTTTATTGATTTTTGTTCGTTTGTAAATAATTTGCACCCGGGATGGATGTTGTGTTCAGTACCGGTGATAACGCTAAAGGAAATGTAAATATTGTATTTTTTATATTTATACCAGTTGTGTACTCAAGATGCTTGAGATGTATCGCAATGCTTTGATCGCGTATTTAGAATAAATAATAATTTTTAATTTGTATAAATATAATTTTAATCTGGTACTAAATCGGTATTGCGCAAGATAGTGTTTTTTTTAAGTCTCTTTTTTTAGTTAAAATGTTAATATAATGTTTATAAAAATAATATATTATTATGAATATTATTTGATATATATGCACAGTCGTATCATTGTATGTGTTTAAATGAGATTACATTAACTTTTAACTGTCTAGGGATGTGATAATTAGAAATCTTTAAGCTTTCCGTATGTGTTGCAGTAATTAGAAATTGCGGTAAATATATGTACATATTAAACATAACGTATTATATATCTGGCCTTCACGAACACATTAATGTCTAAATAATTTAAAATTATTAATCACTTACCTACGTGGTACAAGCCCCTGTTCGAAAGTATAGTTGTACACACTATCATTCACCATGGCTGTCGCTTACCAATCTATAGCGCACTGTTTGACAATTACCATAAAAAAAGACGGTTGAAAAATTCAGTTCTCGGTCATCAGTATTTCAGTCCCAAAATGCAATATCATTTAAACACACCAATGTAACTAGGGTGCTTGTCGCACACAATTACAGTTAATATAATGTGTTCGTCTATTGTTATTATTATTTAATCTTAACATAGTACCGTCGTAGTGATTTGTTCTAAATTTTACAGGGACGCAATGAGCACACGGAGCGCAAATCGTTTTTTAACGTCAAATAATTGATTCGCTGTCACATCACGATTTTGATGACAATTATGATTCTTGTAAAGTTCTGTTAATTATGTTTCAAAATGACTGGACTCCAATTATAAATATATAATTTTTACATATTGTAGTAGTAATAATAATGAGGGTGTAAGAATCTCATTTCATTAATAATAATTAAATCTTTAATCTGCCCACTGAACTGTGTATGAATATGATGCAGCCAACTGTACTTTAACATCCAGTATGTAATTGATTGTTTATAATAAAATTCTCACACCTCATCCATCAACCTTGTGAGTCTGCTGGTGGATGTAAACCTCCCTTCATCGTCGCTCCTGTATACGGCCTTGGACTTATTGAATCCAGCTGGTTGTTAGAGGCCGGCGATTTCATCAGACCACCTAGTACGAGAGTGTCCTATGTTCCTGTATATCTATTTTTTTATTTATTCACATCTAAAATTTACCATATTCATTCCTATGTATATTTATAATTGAGTCCAAGTTGATTTTAAGTTTAGTAAAAGTTTATGATGTTTTGTACTGTTTAGTTTTTTGTATGTGATGTGTACATGAGAATTTTTAATTATTTCATTCAATTTTAATAATTGCATGTACTCTAGTGTTAGCAACAGTATTCAGTGATGCAATAAACAACAAACATTGAATGTTGTGTTTTATTTTGAATATCACTAATCAAAGCTGTACACAGATTTCCTTTTTAACATCCATGGGTGTCAATAATAAGAAGCTAGATGTATTGTGTGAGTGGTATTGTGGAATATACATTTTGTCAGATCCCAAAAATAGTCTAGTATAATTAGCATGATGACAATCGTTTGAAATAATAAAAGGAAATTTGAAAATACATAATGTCTGTAATCCCCGAAGAGGTAGGCAGAGGAATGTACAACATTGCCACATATCACCAGTTACGTTTATGTCCCACTATGGAATAGGTGATGAGCCTATTGCCATGCATCGGGCACATATCCAGACTCCGAGCAACTAATAGAAAACCTAAATTAGAACATTTTAGTAGGGCCCAACCTGGCAATCGAACCCAGGACCTCCCGATCGGCAGTCACACTTGCAACTAACATGACCAACGAGGCAGTCATTGATAATCCCAAAATATATATGATTATAAAAATATTGCCACCAAAGATAGTTTCCATAGTATACAGTAGTTGACAAAATACCATGTTACTGTAAATAATCATAGTATAGCCTTATTTATATCATTGATTCGGTATTAATCTATGATTTTTTGTGAGCATTGTCAAATTTTTTGTCTACTACACATTTTATTCTCTTCACTATGGTGTCCACTTCAGCCATGGCTCCCATTCCGGTATCACCACACATTAGGGTTTTTTTGATAGGTGCTATCTCCTCATGCCCCCATTCTTTCAATGTTGCTATCTGCTTTGATGTGATTGGGTGTTCCCACATGCGAGTGTTCATTGCAGGACAGAATAGCAGTGGTTTTGAGAAATCCCAAGCCCTTGTTGTACAAGTTAGTAGGTTGTCACAAATACCCTAAAATGAGAAACTTTATTTAGTTCAATTGTGTTCTTTTACTCAGGCCGGTTTTTTTAGTTCTTCACATAATTAAAAGAAATTTAAAGCTTGCATATTGTTCTGGTGTGTTTGAAATGAAGTTATGGCACTATAGATATTATGGATGATATATGCAGTACTATTAATACAGTAGAAGTTGACAAAATCCTTGTAAGAACAATCTCCTACATTTACTATATAATAGCAATGATTAAAATTACCTGAGCCATTTTAGCAAGAGTATTAGCATCAAGTGGTGCTATGACCATCATGTCGGCAATCTTTCCAAGTTCAATATGCAGAACTGGGTCGCCTCTCTTATTCCAGCTGCACCATTCACTTTTATCATCTTGCACAATTATGTCCGATGGCAAATCAGAACTTGAGTAGAAGTGCTTAGCATGTTCTGTTACTATCACTGCCGTGATCTGTGGACCAAATCCATGCATGGCAATAATGGTACAGTCCATAACTTGATGTAAACCTTATTATTGTATCTTGCTTATCTTGTATTAAAAAAAGGTCAATTGGAGTTGTGATTTTAATTACATTACACATTGCATATTTTCGAATCACCAGTCTACTTGCATTCTAACATGCAAGGAATTTATAAACAATCAATATCAGCCAACAGTTTATAAAGGTAAATTCACTTAAATTGTTGTTGGTGTTCAACTTGTACCTAATATCCTCTATTCTTAAGAGCCCCTTATTCATCAAAAAATAGGAAATTCTATGAAAATCAACAGTTTTATTATATTTGCTTTGGCTGCACAATCTTTTAAGAATTTTACTTTTTACTGTGCAATACTTATGATATTGCTCATACTGTTGTGACTTAGTGTTAGTGTTGTCTTATATTAGTGCTTACTATGTGTAGTACTTTGATAATGAGATGTTTCATAACCTGTGGTAAGTACAATTTCATAAGCAAGTTATGTTACAGTTATGTACATAGGTGAAAACAGCTTAAGGATGTTATTTAAGTTGCAACTAAGTGGGTGCAACTATGTTAGCAGTAGTTAAATAAAAACGGAATAGCGAATTATGAAAAAACAGCAGTTCGAA
Organism: Jemadia suekentonmiller; assembly: GCA_018245575.1. NCBI lineage: Eukaryota > Metazoa > Arthropoda > Insecta > Lepidoptera > Hesperiidae > Jemadia > Jemadia suekentonmiller. Next base: position 3,535 of record DWDU01000672.1, on the reverse strand, counting down.
AATACTTTCTTAACTTTGATAACACCTTGAGGTTTAAGGTGTATTACTTTAAGTTATAATGTGTCTTGCTACTGAAATTCTAATTGCAATTCCACTATAACCAGCACTAATAATGGTAGAGATCAGCGCACCTAACCTGTAGATACAGAATCAGAATAGGTAATAGTCTCGATAACCTTAAAAACGTATTCCTGATCAGCAGTATTACATTCCAAGATAGAGCTTATTAAGTGAGGCAATTTTATTGTAGCTACACTGCCTGTAGCGGCAATTAAAAGTTTGCAGTAAGGTTTTTCCATTTAAAGCAAAAATAGTCCTGCACAAATTCAATTGAAAGTGAAAATGTAAATATAAATCTTATAAAACCAATAGAGTTAAACTAATATCAATGCAGTAACAAAGAATGAAGTAACAATCTGTCAATCTGACAATATTGAGTGACTCTGACAGACTGCCACTGACGGAGAATTAACGTGAAATTTCATTGTAAATTTTTCAATTTAAGAAAACATTTGTTATTATATATCAAACAACCTTTTACATTAACTTTAGATTTTAGAAGGCTGTTAAGTTAATTTTCAAATACATTATGGTATTAATAAATTTTCTGTTATTGTAACACTAAAGTTTGCAACTGTTGGGCAACAAGTAGATAAGTAAATAAATTCTCTGTCAATCGCTTGTTTGTCGCAGCTCTCAGAGTTAATTCTATGACAGTCCATCGTGTTGGGCAGTGAGGAGAGGTGTGTACAGCTTCTACTAAAAGTTTGTTACGATATTATTGACGCGAATGTTAAATTACCTTAGTAAGTTATCTACATACTTGTATGTATAATCATGTTTTAGTTATTGAAAGTGTTTTAGTGTAGTGAACTGAAGCCGGTAAAACTAAGTTGTGTTAAGATGGATGGAAATTCGAAGTACTACGAAGGTTGTGGACAGGAAGGACCGATTCGTTGTATATTTCTGTGTGAGTTCCACCCGACGGCCGGGCCGAGGATCACTTGTCAAGTACCAGAAAACTATATTTCAAAGGAAATTTTTGATACAGTTAGCCATTACATCATTCCAAAAGTCCAGTTGCAGAGGTGTACATTAACAGTGTAAGTAAACTCAAAGAACCGCTCAACATTGCTAAACTTCCGATTAGTATGCTCAATTTCATTGTACATTATGTGTCAGAATGTTTGGTTGCCATTCTTTTTACGTCTCACTCCTGGGCACGAATCTCCCTGGAATATCGAATCTGGCCCACTTGAATGTTTGTAACCACATAAAACTTCCAACTATATATAACTTGTGTTTTCTTAGGTTAACATTGGGCTCCAACTGCTCAACATGTTTAAAATATTGGAGATTTAAGTTTGTCATTAGCGGTCAACCATCTAATTACTGACCGCGCGCTACGTTGCTTAACTGTACAATCCATTTGTTACAATACTCATGACAATTCATATTGAAAACATAATAGTGTTATGAATTATGCGTGTTTTAAGATCAAAATCTAAATCCTTCACTTGATGTAGCCGTGAAGGAACTATTCCTTCATCATGGGTAAGAATTTTAAACACCTTTTGAATTATCCATTAGACTTTGTGATTGTAAGACGAGTGAAGATTCTCAAATCGCCCTTGGTCAGCACAGCAGACTGTCTACATGGCCTTATCCCTTCTCGCTTTGCTAGCAGACGCGTGTCCAAGAGTAGGACGATGAAAGGATGATGATGATAATTTATGTTGTCGGTATAAAGTAAACTGTGTACAATATTTTTGTAGTAAATAAGTAATTAAACATGAGATAAAACCTCAGTTATTGTTATCTTATGTTAATGACGGTTTCTTAATTAATGTTTTTCAAATAGTGACAAACAAGATTACAACTCACGATATATGTATATATACATCATTAGCAATTCCAATATTATATTAATTATTAAAGTGAATATAACACCGAAACTTTAATGTACGTGCTATTAATATAGGCATATGAATAAAAATGATTTATTTTTTACAGTACTTTACTTGGCTCTAAAATCCTAGGCTTCCCAGTCAGGATAGACAACAAAAAATATGCGAGAAACGCTTACTACTTCAACCTGTGTTTTGTGTGCGATGCCTGGGCGCGGACTGTGCATTTGGAGCCGCTAGTCAAAAAGCTAACCGAGTATTTGGTGAGTCGACTTCTCCCACTTAATATCTTTCTATACATTGCTGACACTTTAAACTATTGGGAAAACACTAAAAGCTTGCAACACTGTACATATTTCTTTACTTGTTTTCAGGTTTCGATGGAATTAGAAACGGAGTGGCTTTCGAAGCAGTCTATGTCTGGGGATGCGAAGGCTTTGAGCGGACTGATGCGGCAGGTGATGCAGGACATCAACAGCAGACGAATGTGTACGCTTACAGGTGAATTGGTTTTTATCTGTATCTTGGCTGACGTCCAGAAAAACTATTCGCTTATATTGTTTGAGCGTTATGATTATGCTTTCAACCAATCGCGTCCATAACAAAATAATCAATATTTATTGTTTCATACATATGCCATTTTATTTGACTGTATCTCGTTAGGATACTGATTATATTATCGAACATAAAATGTATAAAAATGAAAGTGAAAAGTTTTGACAGCTATTAATAGATGCTATGGGTAACAAACATGTCTATGACGTTGTATAGAATCGCGTATTTAATTGTCTTAACCACGTCTGTCTGTCTTAACCACGGCTCATTATCTATTTAGCTCGCCTCACTGAAATATTCTTGTGTGTGAGACAATGTATTTAATCATTTATATTGTACAATTATTGAGCTCGGAATTCAGCCTCGCTTGGCTGCCTAAATATCTTTATGTATTTAAATTACCTCACTAATCTTATTAATTCAATAGCAATTAAAAATAAAAACATTACCGAATTATGCCCCATTTTTTATACTTCACACCTAATTAACAACGCTTTGTTGCCGGATGTTGCTAATAAATAAAACGTGAACTCTGTGTTGACTAAAAACAACAGAAATTAAATGCTAATATAACATTCTTCACTGAGATGCAAGCATTTTTTTATTATTGTATGACAAGCTAGATTTTGGCTAATGCTAATTGAATAGGGCTAGATTATATAGATATACCTATCAGCCTCGTTGTATATCACTGAACGCTAAGACAGATCGTGACAGCAATCCAAATTTTTATCATTTAAAAATTAGTATCAACGTGTAACGTGTCGCTACGTTAAATTAAAAATACAGTAAAAGGTAAGTAAGGGTAAAAAATCTTTGTTCCATAATTATTTTTTTCTACTGCTCTTATCAAAGGGGCTTCCGATCGGGAAGCCGTCAATGAGTTTTGTTATTATTGGTTCATTGCTACCACTGTATTTATAATTTATACGAAAACCGTGTACAGTCAATCAGGGTAACTTAAGCTTTCCGTTTAACATTAGCCCACTAACTCACTTTTTACTTGACAATTTTTAATTTCCAAACGTGGTACCAGTTACCGTAGACTTTTAAACTTTTGATTATGAGGTTTA
>DWDU01000671.1:0-17548 GCA_018245575.1 Jemadia suekentonmiller | reverse complement strand
TGTGTGTAATGTTTTTGATAGTCCCACCGCTCATCTTGACAGTTACCCACCCACACCTCCCCTTAGCAAACACACTATTGTTACGCTTATATAACTGTTATAATTGGGGCACTGTGTCTGTAACACTATCCCTAAGCGCAGTCGTTCAATATCGTTAGCAACTATTAAAGCGGCTGAATTAGCCGTCTAACAAACTTCCTCGGCCTTTCTACCCGTCATACGATACATGTACGCAAACTCACACACTGAAGTCAGTGGAAATGATTATAACGTTTCGTTTTATAATTTTTAACGTCCACATTCACGTTAATTAGGCCAAATTGACTAATTTTAATGATATTACAGCATTTATTTTGTGTAATTTGTTTACATTATTCTAGCAGGTTTATGTAAAAAATAAGGTTAAATGCTTGGAAGAAATTAAAAATTGACCATTCCATAGTGAGACGTTAACGTAACTGGTGAAACGTGGGAATGTTCTACATTCTTCTGCTTACCTTTTCGGGACTTACAGGCGAGATGTTACGTTTGTAACATATTACTTATAATGTAGAATAAACACTATCCAAGTACATCGAGCTCAAAATCTTTTTACAAAAAATGGGTACAATATTCCATACTCTTATTGATAATGTCTACATAAACACCAGTACTTAATACAGTAAAAAATGTATCTCTATTCATATGTGCGATAATCACCCTTTCCAGTATCTCTACCTCCTAACACTGGTCAGTTAGTACAGTTGAGTAAGTAGTTAGTACGTTGTCCAATGTTATCTCGTGCAAGTTAGTTACGTGAATAATGGCTGATCTTAGAAGGCAAATATATCCGTTAATGTAATTCTACGGAAATACGAGTTGAAACTACTATAAATTACTAAGAATAAATTAAAGCAAAAGCATTGTTTTATATTATGAAAGTCGGGTTTTGCAAAAACATTTTTCTTGTACACGGTTAGCTCGGGGTTATACTCATTTCTAGCTATAATTTTTATTAAAAACTACACTGCGCACTAAAATAGCGAGATGGGATACCCGTCCTCCTCTACATACCACACAACATGTTTGTACAAATGTAGTTAACAATACGTTCCAGCCATTCTGCTTTGTAAGTCAATTATTGTGCCATTTACAATTCAGTCTTCGCTCTTAGAAGCTGAAGCGCGGTAGCAACAATATATGAATAAACATCTTAAAATCAGACTTAAAAATGTGTAAACCACTGAACACGAAAAACGAAAACAATAGCTACTTAACGAGACCCATGCATAATGCATCAATATGCAGCGGAAAAAATGAGAAAACAGGCCATGCGCACTTTGTGTTCACACAGAAGCTTTTCACAAGAGAAATATATTTGAGCACTACTCTCACGCGGGAAATGTCATCAGACGACTGAACTCTTTGATACACAGTCAGCGAAGATTAGATCAAAATATTGGAACTAACTTGAAATAACAGTAGACGGAAACACGTGATCAAAGCAACTCGGGCTCGCCGCAACAACTACCGCCGCCCGTGTTGGACACAAGTCGCATCGATTAGTTAAAAATAATTTGTTTAAAAATGTCATAAGACTATTATATTTTCTTTTTTTTAACAATTGTAACATTTATTACAATATAACATTGTTGTAATAAGGTACTTGCCAATATATAAAATGTACACTCATAATCAACGCATTCAAAATCAAATTAGTTGAATATATACACCCATTTCCACAATTATGTATAAACGAATGTATTGTATGAGCACATGATATAAATACTACCTACTTTAGGAATAAAAGGACGAATGTTTACATAACTTTGCCAGTTATAATTGTGAAGTGACTTGTCATGCCTTTGATGTGTATAAAGCTTTCTAAACGTATGTAGTGTTTTTGTATAATAAATTCCTTTGTATAAGGGCCAAGTTTAGATAAGATAGAAAATGCTCTTAGCTTTAACGGGTTTTACATAATAATAAAAAATAATGGCAAAAACTAAGACGAAAAGATTCAAACAAATAACAGATTACTAAAAATCAAATAAAGAATCTTCTGTATAATACGTTTTGCCTCGAGCAATTGAGTCCGAGATAGATTTCCGTTGGACATTTCTATACTTATATATCTATGTACTATAGTCGATTTGAACATGTCCAACAACCCGTAAGTATTGCTTTATCTATTCATTTGCGAGTAAACAGTAACGCGAGCATCATCCTTATTGATACGAGCTGGTTTGTACCGTATGTACGACAATATATGATAGCAGACCCTGCAGGTTAATTCTATTATGACTATATTATACTATATGATTATAATACTATAAAAACTAGCGACAGGACTAAATGACAAGACATGTTGCCTTATATTACTACATATTATAGACATGTTACTCAGACAGTCGAAATACGTATTTCAAGGACGTCCTGCCATTTCTATTAGTCGTACCGTAATTAAGAATATTCCGTTTGCTGTACAGCGCAATGTGTAGTGAAATATTTAGTTATGTAAGTGATAATACGAAGTACCTACTTACCCTGTAAGGAACCTGGTGTGAAAATGTGTAGGTACGTATGCATGTAATATAAAGTGTGCAAACAAAGCGACAAAAATTAGCACTCGCTAATGAAATTTTTTTAGGGCACAAACAGTACAAGAATGAATCGCTTATTATCACATGTAACTTTATCACACTTTAAACCTTTATCTCCCTTTCACCATTTCTCACTTATTACGAATTACAACGCGAATAAGTAATCGAAGTGTGGAAATAAAATGTAATCAATAACCAAATTCCTCCAACGTGTGGCTCATGTATAAGTCAGTATAATATGTTTATTTATACAATCTTTGCACATGATCCTTATCAGCAAGACGATGAAATCGAAAATCGACTATACTGCGCGCCGTGTTGAATTGGCATGAGAATAGTAAATGTATTACGCCCATATAGAATTCTCAGTAACAGCGTCATGCAAATTCGTGAGGCCGAAACGCACGTGTCGGCGCCCTGCGAGCCGTTTTAATAAAACACGCCTTACAAGAGTCATATGTTGGGACCAATATCGCGTGTTTACATAGGGGAATACGTAATGAATATACCGACATTCATCGCTTGGCAGACAAGCCAACGTTTGTCTACTTCGAACCATGTTTCAATTGTCGCCAAAATGTTTTATGTACTCATCTACTAGACAAACCGATGACGTACTTGAACAAATTTGGTTCATTATTTTTTTTGTTTAAACGTAAACAAAACATTCTTTGTATATATGTGAAATATTCATTGTCTTGTCGACGTTGAAGTTGAAAGAGTGGAGAGAGGTGGACCAAGATTGGATAAGAGACAATCGAACCATGTATCTCAGGTACATCTGATATACGAATACACCGCGTAATATTGACGTTCGACGCTCTTGCAACCCCAGTCGACCAACGAGTGCCTCGATGGCTGCTGGCGTCGACTGCTGACCAATAGGTCCTAGGTTCGACCATCAAGTGGAGTAGTGTTATTGGTCTTTTCCATCTTGAAATTCCCTGTAAAATCACGGAATCTGGATTCGAGACCGATTTATGGCAATAGGCTCGCCCTCTAATTCATCACGGAATCTATTTGAGTCATGGAAGTATACTCCACACCACCGACTATCATGTCGGGGAAATACAGGCGTGATGTTATTTTACGTTATGATCACCTTACTCAGAAGGCAAAATAAAATTAATATAAGCGTCGCAAATGTCACACGAAACCATTATATAAATTTAAACGATATCGCTTTAGTTCACGTCCGGGTACAACGCATCTGAAAATTGATATCGGAAAACATTTCCGTTATCGAAACGCTGATGATTTTCCAATAGGACGTATTTAGTGACACGCAACATGTGGAGCGACAAATAAATTGTATTGCAATTTTAAAACTTCCACCGTGCCTGTAAATCAGCGTAAGATGGTAATTTATTAATGGATTCCAATATATAATATGTATATATATATGGTACACACGTACCATACATACATATTCACGTCAGGATCCTTACAGGGTAAACAGAGAAAAACGGCGAGCCAAATATCTGTATTCTTACAGACCTGCCACGCCTCTTTCACATTCATCACTTTCTTCATACATGCATGCCGGTTTCGAACTCACTTGAATCCCCCATCAGCCAGCATCTGATAGTATATATAGCCATTAAATGTATAGTACTGTATTCATAATATGTTCATATATAAGTATAGTTCCGTATTTGACAATCATCAGTAAACATTTTCCTGCCTCATATATACATTATAAGCTATCCCATACCAAAGTACAATCGTAGGAATGCAAACACCATTACTACTTTCACCGTGATTTGGTTGCTATTCTTTCGCATGTTTCTATTTTTGCGTTTATAAATATGGTTATACTTATTCTTACCTCTATCCAAATTATATATGTACATCCATAGTTTAAAAGCCCCTAATCACGGAGATTCAAGGTAGATCACGGGTATTAGGTATATTAGTAACAGAGTGTTCATTAAATAGACTTCTGAACGTATAACCTTATTCAAACAACTGCAATTGCGACCGATGCTTTGAAGGATTTAAAGACAGCTCACCGCACATCAATACACAAATATACCCATCGAACGAGATCAGACAGACCGCTTTCATCAAAAGCGAAATATAGTAACCATTGTACCTAAACTACGAATAACCATGCATAGAATAAGAGCAAAATTGTTTCAGGAAAACGCACCAGGTACAAAGCGCCTCATTTATGAGCAACATTAGCTCACAAAGGTACTATCCACAACGTTGACGTTCAATTTGAATATTCAAAACAAGCATTCCTCTACGTAAAATGCATATAGAGACTCATCATGCTTATCGAACTAAAATTTGCTTTAAATCCTTATACTCAACACAAACAACAGGTAACATTAAAATATCATATCATGTCCAAAATATCATATTCTCTAATTTACTTGTTCTTAATGAATCTTAATATGAAATGCAACAGCTAATTAAAGATGATTCATAGCAAAAATTCCCACAATCCTAAAAAAATCGTCATCTCCAAATGTATATAAACAAGAATGTAAATGAATTTTTAAATGTCTAGTTTCGTGAAGTTGCAATAATACGTTGTAATAATTGTTGTAATCATTAAAGTAATTGGAAATAGTTTCGCTCATAAAGTTCACTGCCCAGATATGAAGACTTTCTTGGATGTAGTTCCACACCTACGGAGCTGTAGGTATTCACATCGTTTTTGTAAAACATTGTTGTAAAACGTCATTGCTATACCGTACGGAGGATGAAAAACTCCAACAGTAAATCGAGTCGTAAATATATCTTTAAAGGAAGAAATGTATTGTCTGGTAATTTCGTATTTATAAAACTAACGAAAGACCCCATCAGCAATTATCTGACGTATATAATCAATGTCGATGAGTCTTGACTTTGTTGTCCACCTGCATCTATCAATACTCGCACTTTCTATGATACTAAGCATCTCTCTTACATCGGCAGTAAAAACAGCAGTAAGAACAGTAAGAACTAGTCATTATCATCAACCTTTCAGCGTTCTATTCAATCCTAGTTCAAACTTTTTAGAACTACCTCAGTTTTTCACCAGATATTTCTCTTAGCAGGCACCTTGTCGATACTCGCAGCCAATCCAAGCTCTTTCATTCTAATATATTCATTTGCAGATCCAGAAATGTTATTGATATCTCTACATAAGTGCAAAGATTCGCAACACATCAATAATCGCTCAGTCATTCCCCATTTGTTCAATCATCCAGTCGATAAAGGCGGACGTTTATTCGATAAGATCAGTACGTTCTATGTCAGATAGATGAGGAGCACACAAAGGCGTTAAACGTTCCAAAAATCCAATTACCATAAATTCCTTGCTACTTCGACTACACGAGCCCCTTTATCTTTTGTACTTGGGATCGGTTTCTTTCTATTGACACCCTTCTGTTTTCACACCCAATTCACTTTTACGACATACGACACGATCCTTATCAGTAATAATAAATAGATTTCGTTACGTATATATCTAAACGAAATAAATTAATGTTTTTCGTATAAATACAATTTTTCCAGAAGTAATCATAGTTAATTCAAGTTTCATTGTAATGTATAGAAGTAAATTTATTAAGTATTTATGAAAATACCCGAATGGACCAGTGATTTAATTCTCTGTTTGTTAGCTTATACATACCGCAACCTTAATTCTATATCTTATATTTAGGAACTTAGCAAAATGGCATTTGAATTATATTAGCAACTTATCAAAAAAAGACACAGGCTCAAGATGATAACGTCTCACTTTTTTGTGTACTTTTTAAATCGTGTCGACTACAACTTAAACTAAATATCCCAAACTAAAACTCACCGAGGGAGTACGTGTAATTTTACTCCATTTTCTATGTTTTACATTCTTCTCGCTTCCTCACGGAGCGTTGCGGCTAGGAACCGGTTATTTCTCACATTCTGTACTAAATTCGCAGTTAGGAAATTGAATTTTTCGAATTCCACGTCTTGCCTTCGCTACCACTCTGCTTCGACCTCCCAACCCTCCCTCGAGACTTTGACAAGGAGAAGAGAAAAGAGAAAGGTTTTTGAGTTCCGAGATCTCAGTAACTGGTTTCGAATCGTTTTGTTCCCGGTCCGCAGGCAAGAAAGGAAGCTGGTTTGAAAAGCCCGAGGTATGTTTATTTTCGTCTTCACTGATATTGTGACAAGTGAACTGTATCGAGAGGAAGCTTATAAGAAATTCACTCATACGTGTAGGTACTGTTAGCTACACAATTTTCTGTTATTGTCTGTTAGCTAAACAAAAGTTAACTTAGAAGAACGAGTTTCAAATACTACGACGTCTATTTAGAAGCAATTTAAACTTTTAAGTTTTTATTATAACACCCGAAAAAAAATCTTAATAAAAACATTCTCAATTATACTTGCAAATTCATAGTTTTTGAAAAGATATCAGACGATACACTCCAGTTAAATGTCGAATGAGTGTTAAAATATACTATATATATTTAAAAATTCATAATGGGGGCCTTTATATACGCAACAAAATCCACATCAATGTTTTTTCAATTTGTCTGTTTGTCTATATGTTTGTCGCCCTAATCTCAGAAACGGCTTATCTCATTTGAATGCAGTTTTCAGGATTACAATGTGAAGGGCTTCACAACATTTAGTGTTTTTTTCATAAAAATCGGTTAACAAACAAAGAATTAATGCCAATTTATATAAATGACATAAGATATACCAAGAAAAATAAAGCTCAGATCTATTCATATCATCATATTAAATAGGGTTCAGCTTAGGCTGGAATGTGTCAGTTGAAAGCAATGCAGTCCCACGTAGGTAGGTATGTAAAGCGCTTTTACTCCTTCACGCCAAAACTACTGGACGGAATTTGATAAAACTTTGAAGGGTTATAGTTAATACATTAGTATATACATAGGTACTTTTTATTGAAATCGAAATCTACGCATACAAAGTCGCGGGCACAGCTAGCATATAATAATTGAACACTATGCCAGGGTCCTTGTCTATAGTAATTACGTGTCTATTAATAGTATAACTAATTAATCTAAGTAACTGATCTGTAAATTATCTATTTGTGACTTCTTTTAAACTATACATCAATGAAACCGTAGGGCACAGCTAATACACAATACCTTCAGTCACAATTTGTTCCAATCGGCTGTCCTGCTTACATCTTGTTTTCGTATTTATTTATGATGTTATCATATTATTTGAAATTGTTATGAACTTAGAAGAATTAAAAATTATTTAACTTAAAATAGTTCAACATAGTGGACGGTTATAAATGTAGAAATATCTGAACTTGTTAGGCTTTTTTAATAATATAATCTCTTACTCACTTTTACGGCGATAATTTATCATTCTACACAAACGTCTCAAAATTTTAATTTGCAATTTCCAACATTGGAAATTTCAGCTTGTATTGTGAAATGTATAACTATTAACAGCCAATTGTATGGATATTCAGCTACATTTTGCAGGCCATAGAATTGTCTTGTGCGTCAATTTAAATAAAACATAGTTAACACAAAAGCCACTACATTGGCCAGACATATACAACTAATAACAGCAACTATTAAAATTGAAACGCAATTACCCATTCCTAAGCTCATTTTGTACAAAACTCAGCTTTTATTTTTCCACATTCATTGAATTTTAAAGAAGTTAAGTAAATTATCTAATTGGATATGTTACTTATAACTAACTTCAAGAACTAGTTAAGACACGAAAAAATTAAATACACATGTTTAGCAACATTACATCGTCCCGTTTACCGTAATATCCTACCCGTCTTTGCGCGGCAACAAACTGTCAGTCGCAAACACAATATAATTCTCTTCGCGTTCACGTGTTCCACTGAAGACTCAGCGGATGTCTTCTAACAGAAATGTAAATCATTAAACACATACTGCTCATAAAAGATGGCTTTTACGGTATATCACCTGTTGAATGTTCAGATATAATTAAATTAAATTAATTAATTAACTACGTAACATAAACGTAACATCACAATACTGAGTAAAGAGCAAAAAATTAATTAAGACTTAAATGAATTATTAATTAAATTATTAATGTAACATCATGCCTGTAACTCCCTAAGAGGCACACAGAGGAATGTAATACACTCCCACGTTTCACCAGTTACGTTTAAGTCCCTGTATGGAATAGGTGGTGAGTCTATTGTCTTAAACCGGTCACATCCCCAGACTCCAAACCACTACCAAAAATTCTAAGTTAGAAAATTCCAGTAGTGCCCCACGCGGTATTTGAACCCAGAATCTCCCGACCGAAAATCACGCTTGCAACCAATGCGACCAAAGAAGCAATCAGACTTTTGCAGTTATAAATATAATAAAATTGTGTGTTGTAAAATTTCAAACCAATGAATGCAAAAAATGCATAGATAGGACAACTGATGACTTTTTACTCGTAGTCAATGAAAATTGCAATGTGTTAAATGATTTTGTCGCTGAAAACATTGACATTCATTCGCCACCACATAAAATACCATAATGTCTTTTAACGTACCTACTTGATTCGTTTTGCGAGGCTAATGTTCCTTGGTGATGAGTTCAAAAATAAAGCACAATATAATGTTATATAATATTTATTTTACTGTCACTACTTTCAAATACGTTCATATACGAATTTCAGTGAATCACAACTATTATTTTATTTAATGTTACACAGTACGATACTAGTTAAAATCAGGCGGACAACACATTTACAATACATTAGTAATGAACCTGTTAAGTCAATCGTGAATGACTGTCATTATTGAATATACGAAGTGGAAAATTACCAATTAAATTAACACAGCAACGCTGTTGTTTTGAACATGGGAGTACGTATATCGTGACAAATCTACTTCAACAAATTTGTGTCATTCACCAACCCCACATAATTAAGCTTGATATCTATCTGAGGAGTTCGTGGCATATTTGAGTTAAATACGTCGTGTCAGCGAGAACATAATTACAGCGATACATATTATACCTTGATTGCTACTGCCACGAGCAACTGCTATGAAACGTGAGATGGGCTTAAGACTGCCGCTATATTCAAATATGGTTTAAATTGTTAATCCGAATATAAGTGCGAGCTACACTCGTACGTTATATTACCACGCCACAGTATTTTAACTAGCCGGCCTCGTTGGCTGTCGTGTTGCAAGCGCGACTGCCGATCGACAGGGCCTGTGTTCAAATTTTGTGTCGGGCACTACTTGATTTTTCTAATTTAAATTTTCTAGTATGTAGTGGCTCGGAATCTAAACATGTACCCCGTGTATGGCAATAGGTTCACCACTTATACAATATTGGAATGTAAATGTAACTGGTGAAACGTGGCTGTACTACATTCTTTTACCTATTTCTTCGGGGATTAGTGGCGAGATGTTATGCAGTTTCTCGATTATAACTGTTAAGCTAGTCTATTCTGACAAAATATTACTAGGAACATTACGGTAACACCGATCACCTAAATGTGAAGGTGTCTCTTAACAGGTCAATGTGCAAAGTTTCGATACTCTACAGCACAGAATAAAACAAAGTACATAACAAGAGACAAATAAATATATGACAAGAATTACGTTACATCATGCCTGTAATCCCCGAAGAGGTAAGCAGAAGAGTATAATATGTACATACACTACCACGTTACGACTTACAGCTACCCATATATATATTATAAATCGATGCATTACGACCTCACACAATCTAATGAGTATCTAGTATAATTAAAGAAAATTAAATGTTGGGAGAATTCAAGTCTGTAGTACAGGCTTCTTGCCTAGTTTAGGTAACTGACGATCATTTACTGAAAACCATAGTACGAGTAGGTACTTTTTTTTCATTGTCATAGAACACATTTATTTTGCGTTTATTGATATGAAATAAAGAATTATAACTGTTTAAAAAATACCATTTTGACTAGAAATTCCAGTTAGAAAAATCCAATAGTTTAAACACGGGAACTCTCGATCGCCAGTCGCGCTCGCGTCCAGTCGAACAACGAAACAGTCATTAAGATGAGGTATGAAATGTTACCAATGGCAGCGGTAGGCGAACTAAAATTACATTTTTCCCTAATTTTCGAGCAATTTTTTTTTTGTTTTTGTTTATTTTTACGTATTTTTTCCAAAAGTATTTTATCAAAGAAATACGATGCATTCATACGACCTGATATATTTCTAGTTCAAATCGGCAAGCCATTTGATTGGATGAATTATCTACTTCACGTGTTACATTAGAGTAATTGAAAGCAATACATAGCATGCTATGATTTCTCTCTTTTTGGTAATAAATTTTGCCAATCATTGATTTAGCGTGTACTCAACTCGAATATTAGTGACAATTTAACGTTCAAATAATAGATATAATACTGTAACTAAACTGTTTTTACAGAAATGAATATATTAATACCTGTAACAATAGTTTAACGTGTACTTGGTTACAAAAATGTACGCCTCACACGGATAAATCCAATTTGATTTGAATCAAATAGAATACAATGACTTATTACAACCCAATACTGGACATGGGCCTTCTCTGAGGGGTAATGCCTACTATCCCCACGCTGGGACATGCGGGTTGACGACAATTAAACGCATCAGCCGAAATATAAATGGAGTCACAATTATTTCAAAGTGGAAAAAGTGTATTTGGAATCGAAATTAATTCACGCATAGTTACTATTTACGCTAAGTCATGACGAATATTATAACTAATTGTATCGCGATATATAACCACTGTTCCGAACTGTGGGCATGCGTGCAGGACGGGTTGATATTTAGGATTCTTTGTTACTCTAATCCTTTTTCTTTCCTCTCATCTTTTACAAAATACAGCGGGAGCCTTTATCGCTACCAATTTATAACGTAAGATGAATGAGAACCAATTTAATGGAAGTTTTCGAGTTATTTTAATATTAAATTATTAAAGTTAGTAAACCAACTTCGTTTGATTCAAAACCATATAAAGCCTTTTCTTTACCAGATCTATGTGTGTTTACTTGTCATTTACACCTACGGCTGTACGTCGGGGTTCTTTTAATTTATCACTATATGTAAAGTGTATTTAAAAGTTACCATGTACGCTGTAGACATGTTGTAATAACGAACAGTCTATATTAAATGATCAACCAATAACGTCTTCTCCTGTTCTTCTTCGTACAGCTGATCGTGAGTGCTCAGCCAACGCGGTGAAAGTACTAGCCGTAATGTCGTGTTCGTACTTAACAGACAGTCGCAACTCGAGAGGCTCTTTTCATGCACCATTACCATTATATAAATATATCAGATTACTAGATGATAAAAGTATATAAATATTGTAATTACTGTTAAATCTTGTGCAATATAAGCGAAACTGAGCATAGTCCATGAAATGGAATATTCAGTTCATCGTACAGCGATCCGCTACACGTGTTGCCGGAGTCGAGCTCGCTGGATCGCGTAACACATTTATGATTCGTTATTAACAGGGAGAAACTGTTATGTGAATGTATGGTTTCTATGTGAATTATTACTGGTAGATTCATAATAACATATACCATTACAGTTTGGTTGGCCCGTTGAACAAGTCGTTAATGTACTGACTGCTGCCGTGGGTCGTGGGTTCAAAAGGTATTTGTTTATATGTAGTTTATCAACATCTGATCACAATAACTAAGTCTATTTTGACTCCCAAAGGGCATGTGTGGCAGATGTTAAATATATCTACTTTAATGTTAGTCTAGTATTATTTTATTTTATGCACCCAAACAAGAAATTAGTCTTTGCAGATGAATAAATCTGTAATCAACGTGTATGAATTGCAAATAACAATTATGAATATAAATGAGTTATAAATATTAATTTTTTACTCATTTATTATTTATTACACACACAGTGGTGGACACGAGCCTACCTGCGGAGTTTTTGGCCATGATGTCCACTGGGCAGGTTGTTTGTGGAACGCGGAGCTCAACTTCTGACACTGTTTCAAACCACACAGCGAGAGCTGAGTTGAGTAAGCTCTATGACTCCCTACCGCGAGTAGCGACTTTATCCAGAAATTATTATCAGAAAATGAAATATGTATAATTGATTAAACAAAAGAGTTGCAGCCTAATGAGTTATAATATAAGCGAATCTAATATGAATTATAACCATATTTAAAAAATACAATTATAACTATATTTACCTAATATTCCTCAAATGGAATATTCAGTTGATTGCTTCATCTACGTCGTAGCGTCGTCAGCTGTTCGAGAATTTAAAGCGTTAAGTTCGACCTCATTTCATTTACCTTATGAGATACCAAAATTCATAATAAGTATCATAATTCAAACATGATTTCAATTAGTGGATCTCATCGGCTACTCGTAACATAAATAATAACGTTTTCTTGCGAACAAATTTTTTACATCTCTATACAATTTTATCCCAGATTATTTTAATAGTCGTCTCATTTTTGAAACTGTTGGAAGTTTATAAGTTACGCCTGTAATCTACGAAGAGGTAGCCAGAGAAGCGTAGTACACTGCCACGATTCACCAGTTACGTTAACGTCCCACTATGGAATAAGTGGTGAGCCTATTGCTATACACTGGGCACATACTCAGACTCCGAGCCACTACTAGAAAATGTAAGTATGAAAAATCCTGTAGTACCCGACCAGGAATTTGAACCCAAAACCTGTCAACAGCAGTACCCCTTGCAACCAACACGACTTACGAGGTAGTCAATCTTCAAAATGCAATCTTCAATGTACATATATGTACATATTAATATGTACATCTAACAAAGGGTATATACATATATAAACCAATAACAAAAATATTACTATTAATCTTGAAACTCTGGCGTACATTACAATTCTTGAACATATCTTACTTCTCAAATGTCAATTTGTATATTCATTGTCAATTCAAATGTAGTCATACATTGATTTCCTTATTTAAATCCTGTTGATATAACAATAATTAATTTACTTCAGGTTATCATTTATGTATTACACCGCAAAATCTGATATATTTTAAGGAATCGCAAATTAAGAATTCTACCATTGCACTAAGCGCTATCTCGAAGCACTTCAGGTTTACTCCGCTTATCTCTATTGCAATACATTGGAAACAGCGAACTTAGGTACTTGGAGTGTAACGAGTTGTAAAACTAGCCGCTTTTACAGTCTCCAGAGGTTAACATTTACATTCGTAACTGTTATTGGTTATTTGAATTGCAGTATTCATACAGAATACCTACACATTGTAAGTATGTATTGAATTTACATGTTTTGTATACCAATACACATGTACTTACTTCAACTTCTCTATTTCGCGTAAATAAGTTGGTCGAATTTTACAAATTGTGTTATTTAATTTTAAACCTTGTAGACGATACACATAAGGCCAATTTGATCGAAACTGTAAAGAATGTCCTTGAAAGTGTATAGCTCTAATCCTTCACACCCTAAGGGAAAACGTGTGCTCAAGTGTAGAATAACAAAGGAGCTGATAAGATGAAGAGATTTCATAGGCATGTATAATAGAATATAATATGTATAAAATAGAATACATGTATGTATTTTATACAGAATGTATAAAATACAATACAATACGTAGGCATAATAGAGCACTTCTAGTAAGCTCTTGATAACCAATGAATTAACAAAGATTATTTAAGTTTCAAGGGTTCTAGCAGATATTATTACGCGACATACAAAATGGGCTAACGGATTTACCTGTAGTTCGAATTCTCACAAGTCGTACAAGTGTTAAGAGGATAAGTGAGACTGCTTACTACCTATTTGATATCGATTGTACTTTTGAGCTTCACAAAATTTGAAATATTGCAAAACACCTCATAAATAATAACGGAACAAAAATAGTGGAAATCTTGTAACATTTAATTTTCATAGCTAGTATAACGCGTCATACCTACATAAGATTTTCTGTAGATTCGGGCTAAGATAATCGACAACAAACTAGGGTCGTAGTGAACGCTGCTTCCCTGACTATCGCTGAGCTTGGTCCGTTTTACGGTATTACGTCGTAACATAGTTCTGTCCTCAGATAACATCATAGTTTCCTTTGTTTTCTTTACTTATATTTTAATTGTTCATTGTTTTTTCCGACACGGTGTTAATATTAAAAAGTTTTTTAACCTCTATGTCTAATAACTGTTATTTTATTACATAAAGATGCATGGTATTCTGGTCATGTTGTAATTAAACAATTATTGTTATTTCAATGAAATTAAATGTCAACGTACTGCTGATAATTCATATATTCAAACCTTTACAAGAGCTCTGCATGCTTATTTAATATACTTACTTAATGGCAAAGTATTAGTTGATCATAAAAAATGTTATTGACATTTTTTTGTTGTTAGGGTTGCAAACTTTCAGGAAATTTTGAAATTTAATGGCTAATAATTAAATTTAGCAATAATTTAAATAATCAAAATTATTTTAAAACTCTAACCCTACCAAAAGTTAATGACCATATAAAGAGGACATGAATGTATGTACAGTTATCGTATTTAATTGAGATAAACAAAATGCAATCTCGACCTCTGCCATAGAGCTATTATTAAAATATAAACATCGATTTATCAAGTACCTACGTATCATTTAGTGGGGCTATCTTTAAAAAAAATCAAACTACTCAGTCATATCACCAATTTAACA
Source organism: Jemadia suekentonmiller (assembly GCA_018245575.1). Classification (NCBI taxonomy): domain Eukaryota; kingdom Metazoa; phylum Arthropoda; class Insecta; order Lepidoptera; family Hesperiidae; genus Jemadia; species Jemadia suekentonmiller. The sequence goes on along the minus strand of DWDU01000671.1, from coordinate 2,328 downwards.
ATAACCAAATTATAAATTTTATAACTTAAATAACAATGACTGGCCCGTTGGTGCAATGGTTAGTGAACCTGACTGTTGCGCCGAGGATCGTGGGTTCGATTCCCACTCAGAATAAATACTTGTGTGATCAGCACAAGTATTTGTTCTGTGTCTGGGTGTAATAAAATCTATTTAAGTATATATGTATATATGTAGTTTATCAGCCGTCTGGTTACCATAACACAAGCTCTCTTGACGCTTAGTTTAGGATCAAATGGCCGTGTGTGGAGATGTCCCAAGATATTTATTATTATTTATTATTATTATATTACTCGTAATATATCCTTAGTTCATAAAAACCAAACACGTCATTGATCCAGTATAGTTTGTAGATTCTTTTTTAAATTATAGGTACTCCATTTCTACACGTTGAATATATTAGTCATGCGACATTGGAAATTTAAATAAACTATTGAGAATAATGGAGAAAACAGAGTGAAAATTTTGCACCAATGTGTTCGTATTACGTACACGCAAACAAGCTACCGTTGGAGGCTTTTTTCAAGAGCAGGCTTCTCACTTCGCCGTATTTTTGAATTTGAATTTTGATAATTTACCATTTTGTTTCGTACTATTCTCTTATTTGATTTGTTCAAGTATATTCGTCAGATTCGTACAATCGCTTCAACTATTAGTCGTAAAGAAAAGTGTACTTTTAAAACGCTGCAATAAAAAATTTACTTTCGAGAAGTGCGAACGAATCTCGCTTGCTACTCTTTACGATGCTGTAAAACATTGGTGCGCCATTAATTAAATAGACTTTGCAATGTTAAATTTTACAACGACTTCTGACGTGAGACACGAACGAAATATTTCAAAGTCCTTTAATATAATTTCAGTTGAGGTCAATGTCTCTGTTAGTTATTTCAGTCGCTGTGTTTCGTCTTTCAGCTTTATTATCCACTTCAAATGCTTTTGCGCCTTGAATGTAATATCTTAGGTTGCCTCAGGTTTTCTAGATATTCAATTGATTTTACTTTGTACCATCTTCTAAAACTAAATGGGTCGATTTTTAAATCATTCGCTTTTTGCTTATTATATTGTTTAACTACCTTTCATTCAGTAATTGCTACAAATGTATTGTCATAATGTACTTTTGATGAATTATAATATTTTTGGTTAAAATTCTAAAATCTCCAATATACCTACATTCGTATTAGTCTGTTTATATTTACAATTATTAAATCTCCAGTTCATAAATGAACTGTTATGTATAAATTTCTTGGTAACTAACATTTTAAAAGGATGTACTCGTATTTGGTGGTTTTAGATTTTGATCATAATTACTGTTGTAATTGCAAGTTGTAACTGGAAGCTTTGTGTCGTTCTAACAACATGTTCTATTAAATTAATAATTGTAAAAACTACATGTTCTATTAAATTAATAATTGTAAGAACATGTTCTATGAAAATAATTGTATACGTCATATTAACTTCCAACTTAATCTCTTGATTCAACTTCTTACTATTTGTTTCGTTCTTCGTTTCCAAACTTAATAAGGCAGCTTACTAAATCTCGCGTGAAACTTCCTTCAATTCTATTTATCACCTTTTTTTTCTAACTGAACGTCGTGATAACGTTTATACGATTTTCTCTGGACTCAAGCAGGCGTTGATTGGCTCAGGGGCCGAATGCGAGACCCGTGTCGATCAGAATGGGAAAGTTGGTAAAATAGGATGGGAGCCCTCGTACAGGGAGCTACCTGAGTACCACGCGCCGGAAGACAAGAGAATGAGACCTCTGAGACTGAGGAAGAAAATTTACGAGTTCTTCACAGCGCCTATAACCAAATTCTGGGCCGATTCAGTAAGTGCAATTTAAGTATATTTTTTCTTATAATTTACTAATAACGGATATGAACGATTTTACTAATACTTTATTTAACTATGATAAAGGGTCCGTTGCAGAGGACAAACGAAATATTGTAATAACGCTATCCAACAAACAGTATAGTTAGCTTATTAAAATTTATTTGAATGTGAAAGGTAATAGTATAGTAAGGTAATACATGTTTCAATGAAATATTCCATTATCACGCTGACCTCTTGATAGAAAGCAATAGATAAATATGTTAATTATGCAAATATATTGTACACCTAGCAAAGTACTGCTAGGTGACAATATATTTGCAAGCTGACTGCCTCGTTGGTCGTGTTGGTTGCAAGTGCGACTGCCGATCGGGTGGGTTCGATTCCCGGGTCGGGCACTACAAAAATGTTCTAATTTAGATTTTCTAATTTAGATTTTCTAGTAGTGACTCGGAGTCTGGATATGTGCCCGATGCATGG
>DWDU01000670.1:0-17552 GCA_018245575.1 Jemadia suekentonmiller | reverse complement strand
CTGTCGATTGTCGGCTGGGAACAGACCTGGTGTTGCCAGGTGGTCGTCTACGCAATACAAGATGGCGGCCACCACTCAGTGCGCGGCACACGTTAAGGTTGTGTGCTCTGTTGTTGGATTTCGATCTTCTCCACCGTCATGTCGGGGTTCATCGCCGTCGCCTCCTGCGAATGATACAGATAGTTTTTCTTTATGGTATTTATAAAAATAAATAGAATACAAATTTATGAACTTCGGATGTTTAGAAACGTTCGCGTGTAAGGAGACGGGCGGGGGACCAGGGGTGTGTAGTTATTACGGCTAGATAAAAGGGAGCCAGAGAGAAACGGACGCGGCTTGAGAGATGGTGAAACGAGGAGGGGGCAGAGGCGAGGGGAAGGGAAGGTAGAGAGCAGAGAGAGATTGAAGGCGAGAGTCGGTTTTTGGATGATCGAAGTGTATGAGGCAAGGAAGGCGGCGGCACCTGGATGGCCTCGGCCAGCGCGCGGTCGTGGTCGATGGGGTCGCCGTCCGACTGGATCGTGATCTTCTGCTCCACGCGCGTCTCCACCACGCCGTTGCGCTCCGTCTTGTACTGCGCGCACACACGGGCGTTACTTCCACCACGCTACTCGGTTACAAGTGTAATCATTAGCACATCGGAGGGCACACAAGGGGAGCGGATAGTGAAGGCGGAGGACTCACGGTGATGGTCTCCACGGTGCGCGTCTTGGAGCTGACGGTCTGCGAGGAGACCACCTCGTCGCCGGGCGGCGCCTCGGCCGGCTGCGGGCCGCTGCTGGTCTGCACACCGCCACAATCAACGACCGGCACTAACCGTTATACTCTACAATCATCAACCCTGTTACCATTCCCCTGCTGCACACGGGTCACTTTCTATTAGTTCACTCATTCATTCATTCGCTCATTCGTTCACCCGTTGATTCGGCGAAAATGGATCCGAGGAATAGCCAACGTATAAAAAGTAGTATTCGACGTACCCTGGCGGTGGCGCCGTGGACCATGCTGCCGAAAGGCGCGTTGCCCATCACCGTGGACGTGGTGGTGGTGGTGTACGAGCCCGGCTCCTGGTGAACGTGGAACACATGTCAATCACCGAACATATGGCGTGTCGTCTATGTACAGAGAAAGCGTACAGATAAAACGCCATACAGAGGAAACCGTCCTTTTACAATGAAATAATACTTTAGGATACAAAGCTGATCAATTTTAAATCTACTAAGCTATACTTATATGTATATTTAAAAAATGTTATTATTGATTCGTAATCATTCGTATCAAGGAATATGAGATAGGAAAAGTAAAACATGTTTTCATTTTATGTGTAGTTTTTTCATGTCATTTACTTTTTATGTGAACTTTATGATTGTTACTTATTTAGTTTTTTTTATTGCCAGTTTAATAATAGTTATTAGAACACCGAAGTGCGAATATATCTACAGGTGGCATTTATTGTTATTTATCAGACTTTGTAATTTACTGCTGGAAATACGCAGGTCTCGACACTTAGGCCTGTGCCTTCTGGTCCAGCGGTTACCCATTGCTATTCTAAAATCATCAGCGTGTTTATCATCAACCATCTGGTTTGATCATCGATCATAACCATACGTTAAAGATGAAGCCGCGGAGAATGTTGTAATATCAAAAATCACCTATGAAACATAAGCACAGTACACACAAACACACGTATAACTAAAGTTTGTATATATTCACATGCACGTGTTGAAGGCTATTAAGTAATACATAACCGCTAAGACATGCCACAAAACATTTCTAGGACCATTCGTTTAATTTTGCATAAAATACTTGCACATAGACGTACAAACCTGTTGGATGCGGACACCTGTTGGTGCTACTGGGCAAAGGGCACACATTAACAATTAACAATAATAATGTCTCCGCACGTCTCCACCCACGGCTGTCTGAGTCCAAGCTAGGCGAAGCCTGCGTTATTTGAACTACATGCGTGATAAACTACATAAGTATATACCTACATATTATATAGAAATATTTCTTATATACCTAAGACAGAGCAAATGTTCGCGCTCATCACACAAATATTTGTCTCGCATGGGAATCGAACCCACAAATTCTAACTCAGCCGTGAGCTTCGTTAACCATTGGACCAAAAGTTCAGCGGAAACAAAATAAAATTATACAATAGTTCCAGTCCCCCGAAGGTCCGAAAACCTCCTAAAGCCGTATACTCACAGAGACAAAGTAATGTCCCTCGCCGGCGCCCTCGTCGAAATCGATCGGCGTGCCCGAGTCGCCGCTGCTCAGCGAGCTGTCCGAGCCGCGCCGCGCCCGCTGCGGGGAGCGGGGCGGGGGCGGCGCGGGGGGCGGGGCGAGGGGTGAGGGGCGGGGCGGTGATGGCGTTATGGCGCGGTGGGCGGGGCGATCGTTGTTAGGCATTACGGGCACGCGACGTACCGGGGTCCGCGAGTGAGGTGATGGGTTTAAAGAAGCGTTCGATGGGGACGGGGGTACAGATTAGGAGAACCACGAGATGGTATGGAGGGATTGCGGTGGTATTGTCAATATTGACACACACGGTTTGTATTTAAATTTAAAATAGAAATGTATTTAATGTAACGTAGCAGTGAAAAACAGCAATCGTTTTAAAATCCAGAACAGAACGAATTCGAGAATTGGTGTCAATATGTCAATTGCAATGAAAACAAAAAATGTAAAATGTCAACGAGGAGAAATGAGAGCAGACGAAATTATCAATGAAAGAAAAGAATATAACAAAGAGCAAACAAAATTTATGACACAGCACACGAGGATATTTCAGGATACAAGGTTTCATGGTGAATGTTACCCCATTGTTTGAGAACGATGGTATTTTAGTGCACACATCATGCCGAAGGATTCCGGTCGGCCCATTGTTGTCGGTCGGTAATGGAAAGGAGAGAGAAAAAAAAACTCGGATTAGAAAACAAATCAGACATGCTGGTGTTGTGAACGGTTGCTTTTTCACTGACGACCGGCCCGCAGAGTTCTGGCGAGCGCCCTCCGCGGGCCACTACTACACCTCCATGAATACAGAACAATATTAAACTTGCATTGGTCATCAATGAAACTTTAATTCTTTCACGTTTACTAACATCATCATCATCATCTTTTCTTGTTACATTTTTATAGCGTCATGTGTCACCTCTCATAATGAGGTTTTAACGTAAATATTCTGTAATTGAACTAACGCGCACAATTATTTTTTTATTTTAAATTGATTTAGAGCATGACCAATTTTCATAATTCCTTACAAGTATTCAGAATAATAATAAATTTTCGAACATTGTTCCCGAAATATTAGAACTGCATTATATGAGTAAAAGAAAAAATATCACCTCATTATACACATCAACCCCGCTGTCAAACCCTTTATCGCTACATTACAGGGTACGCGTCTCTTTTCAAAATTGGTATTGTAAGGTGCGTCAAAATTTTTATTCTAACTTTTGCTTCCAAAAAATTATATAAATTTTCCGTATCGGCAGTACAATAAACTACTATGGATTTTTCTTTCAAAAATGTTAACCTTAGTATGTTGAGCTTGGACATTAGTAATTATTGGCTCGATTTGTTTATATCGATCTTATCAATCATATTTAAATATGTTTAAAGTTACAATGAGAGTAAAAAATTTGCGCATCGGTCATACATTAATAATTCTGAAACAGCTCATACTGTCGAACAACACGAAGCGTCTAAGAGAATGTCCCGTGTTTGAATAATGCTCAATGCTCAGTGTAGGCATGTTACCGGCTAAGCATAATAATAATAATATAATCGTACTGCAAGTTCGCCAGTGAAAAAGCTGCCATGTCATAAGCCGAACGAAAATTAAATTAATAAAAAACAAAACGAATATGTAAACAAATCGTCTCGAGACAAACCGGAGTTAACTCATGCCAATGATCATGATGTCGGATGCTCGTGCAAATGTCTCAACGAATGATTGTAATGTGTAAATGTTTCAAGTGTCATGGTAATAAACGTGGAATATTTGGTGGGGGCTAGCCGCGTACCTGGTCGCCGGTAGTGACGGTGGTCTTGACCTCCTGCGTCAGCACCCTCTGCTCCTGCCTGGTGGCGGAGGACGTGAGCGTGTGCGCGACCGTCTTCTCCTCCATCTGCTGCGTCCTGGCCTGCGTGTCCAGGTCGTGGTGCGTGGTGGCGGTGCGCGTGGTGACCGCGCGCGCCGTCACGTACGGGCTCTTCGCCTCCAGCGGCTCTAGGCTTTCCGCCTACGGTTAAGGGTTAGGTCTAGCATGCTTTCACTATTTACATGGTAAACGAATCTAGCTAAACACTGAGTTACTACGGAAGCTTTTAAAGCTTGTATGTAAAACGAAAACTTGGCTTTGCATACATTTAAATTAAATTAAAATTAGGAAAACTAAAAAAAACAATAAAAACAACAATAAAGTTTTAGGGGTGGCGTCTCGTTTGCCAGTTACTGGAATAAAAGGAAAAGTATGAAACGAACCTTATTCGTGTGTGTGGAAAACGTGACCTCGCCCGTGCCTAAGTTTTCCACCTCTTGCTCGACGTTATGCGTGACGCCCTCATCGTTCTTCGTGAGCAGTTGCTTCGTAGTGGTCTTGACAACTACGGGAGGTGTCGGAGTTTTCTTTGACCGCTGTGAAATTGGGATCTTTGAGGACAGAGGGGTGGTGGAAGAAACGTAGCCCTGGTGCCTAATGTGCTCGCTCGTCGTGTACTCGGTGAACGTTTTTGGCTCGTCGCCTCTAGCTGGGCTTTCGTCTTTGCCGAACGTCGAAAACTTATGCGTGTTCACCGTTTGAATGTCAATATTTGCTGGAAGATCTTGAGTTTCCTTTTCAATAGTATAGTTACCGCTCTTGTCTTCGAAGTGAGATGGATCGATTTGGGAATAATGTAAAATCAATTGGCCCGTGATAGGATCTCTGACGGCTGTGTTGGGGTCGATGTCGCCTGTGTCTGGATCGATATCGCCATATTCCGTCTTTATCCTGCCAGTGACAGGATCAATTTTGCCGGAGAGCGTCATGGTTTGAGTGACTGTCGTTCGGGCGCCTTTTAGTCTTGGATCATCCGGATCGACATCTATCGTCTCACCAGTAATCGGATCGATAATTTGATACACGTAAACTGTCTTTGTTGTTATTATTCTGCCGGTAGTTTCGTCGATGGTGCACTCCTTCGGATCGACCTCCTTAACGCGACCCTTGTCATCTTTCTGGGTAATTATATAAATCTTTATGATGATAAGCTTACCAGTGCGCGGATCAATTTTGCCCACTTTAGTGTAGATTTCACCAGTTCCCGGATCCACTTGTGAAGCCGAATACAGCGGCTGGTTATTTTCATCGACGTCACCGGTTGCTGTATATATTTGTCCGTTAACTGGGTCCACTTTGATAAGAGCCTTGTCGATATCTGTGGTTCTAGATATAGTACCAGTCTTCGGGTCGAGGCGTCCGTAAATTGTAATTATGTATCCTGTGTTCGGATCGATCTGACCCGCAGTATATAACGTCTCACCAGTTTGAGGATCTTTAGGCCCAGCTATCCATATCTGATTAGTTTTAGGATCAACTTTAACATTACTAGGATCATTGGAAACAATTTGTTTACCAGAAACAGGGTCAATTTTCGTTTGTATTATTCTCAAACAGATCAATCTGCCAATGTCTTTATCAGGTTTACCAGATTTTGGATTGACTTGCCCTGTGCGAAGTAAAAATTGGCCAGTTACTGGATCCACTTTAAGTTCCTTACTTTCAAATTTGCCTGTCTTCGGGTCATTATACGTTACTGTGCCTTTGACTAAATCAATTTGTCCATATTTCGTATCAATTTTGTTATTATCTGGATTGAGCTGTCCAGTACTGCTTTCAATCGCTGAATGTTTCGGCTCGATGACTCCTTTTTTCGAATCCAACTTTCCAACAAATGTGGTTACTTCTACGACTGGATCAATGTGGCTTCCTACTACCAAAATAGTCCCGAGCTTTGGATCGATTTTGCCTGTTTTCGGATCGGCTACGCCTGTTACCATAATCTGACCATTATTCTCATCGATATTAACGGGTTTAGTGTCCTGAGCCCCCGATGTATCCGTAACAAAAATTACTCCGTTTGTAGGATCAATTACACCATATTTTGTTGAAATATGACCAGTGTCAGCATCGACCTTTCCTTTGGTGTGTTCTATGTGACCATCTTCAATTATAACTTTTCCTGTTCTAGGATCAATAGGACCAGTAATTGTAGTAATTTCCACTACAGGGTCATCTTGTTTAGCGACACTTAGGATCATTCCCAGACTAGGATCGACTTTTCCAGTTTTTGGATCAATGGCGCCTGAGTTAATGAATATCTGTCCAGTTTCTGCAAGGATTGTCCCATCCTTTGTTTGTTTTTGCCCAGACGGATCAGTTATAACAATGTTGCCTTTGTGTGAATCAATAACTCCATATTTAGTTTCAATCATACCATTTGGATCAAGCACCCCAGTAAGATGCTCTACTTCAGCGGTATGGAAGTCAGGTTTCTTAGTCTTGGGATCTATTTTTGTAAATATGACCATGATTTTGACGATTTTCCTCTTAGGCGGCTCTGGAGGTGCTGTAGTAGGTTTAGTCAGAGAAGTCCGTGAAGTTGGTGTAGAAATTGGAGACGCTTTTTGAGCCTGGCTAATGATGATCGGTGAAGAGGTACGAACCGGTGACTGTAATGGCATTTCAATAGGTGTAGGGGTCGGAGTTTTTACAGGTGACGGGGTCTGTCTCACTGGGGAGATACTAGCTCTTTGAGATACTGGCGCTACTTTAGACAGTACATTCTGCTTATCAACAATAGTGAACTGTTGAGCGAATGAAGGATCTACTTTACCAGTTTTAGGATCGACTACAGCGGAAGTCACAACGATGTTTCCTGTCTTAGGATCGATTTCAGCTTGTTTCAGCTCCTGCTTTCCAGTAACTGGGTCTTTATAAAGTATTTGTCCAGATTTAGGATCAATAATGCCAAAGTCAGTGTGTATTTTGCCGTCCTCGGCACTGACGTATCCTTTAGAAGCATCAACCGAACCTGCACCAGCGTCGACAGTTTTAGTTTTCGGATCATATTTGCTGGTAACAATAACAAGACGAATTTCTCCTCTAGACTGTGGCTTAGTATGAAGTACGACAGGCTTATTGACAATACTATACTGTTGTGCTAATGTCGGATCTACTTTTCCTGTTTTGGGATCAATCACTTGACTCGTCACAAGTACATGGCCTGTTGTAGGATCCACTTGTCCTTTTCTAGCTTCTTTCTTACCGGTCTTAGAATCCGTCACAATAATTTCTCCACTGGCAGGATCAATAATACCGAGTTCTGTATGTACCTTACCGTCAGGTCCAACAGTACCACTGACAGTGTCAACAGTTCCCAAGTTAGGATCAATTTTCTTCGTCTTTGGATCGTATTTAGTCGTAATAATTACGAGGTGAACCTCGCGTTCTATTGGCTTTACATTTTTGTCTATGATGCTGAATTGCTGAGCTAATGACGTATCTAGTTTTCCAGTTTTTGGGTCAACAACACCGCTGGTAATAATGAAGTGTCCCGTCTTAGGATCAGCAATAGCGTATTTAACTTCTTCCGAACCTGTAATTGGATCGACATATACAAATTTACCAGTCTTGGGATCAATAATACCGAAGTTGCTATGAATTCTTCCATCGGCAGCAACAATGCCCCTTGAAGTCTCTACATGACCATTTGTATTGTCTAGTCTCCTATATTTCATATCATATTTACTGGTAATTATAACAAGTTGTACCTCCTTGCCAGGAATAGATTTGAATGTATCTTTAGGTTTGTTAACAACAGTGAACTGTTGACCTAAAGTTGAATCCACTTGACCAGTTGTCGGGTCAATAACACCCGATGTAAGTAGCAGGTTGCCAGTTTTGGGATCAATAGTAGCTTTCTTGATTTCTTGTTTTCCAGTTACTGGATCCGTAACAGTAATATGACCGTTAATGGGGTCAATAACACCCAACTCCGTGTTTACTTTGTCTTCGTCGTCAATCTTTCCCGGTACTGTGTTAACATGAGCATTTGTCACGTCTAATTTCTTGTTCTTGGGATCGTACTTAGAGGTAACGATTACTAAATTAACTTGTCTCAATGGAATATTATTTACTGCGTCTTTATCAGCAAAAGATATATGTTGTGCAAGTGATGAATCAACTTTACCAGTTTTAGGATCAATAACTCCTGATGTTACCAGGAAACTACCATTCTTGAAGTCCATTATTGCCTGTTTGGAATCACGTTTCCCAGTTTTTGGGTCAGTAAAATAGATTTTTCTTGAATTTTGATCCAAAATTCCAAAGTTTGTATGAATTTTTCCATCTTTTTCGCTTATTATACCTGGAGATGTCTCAATAAATCCATTTGGATTATCGAGTTTCTTGGTCTTTGAGTCATACTTGCCTGTAATAGCGACTACTTGGATTTCTCTGCCAGGTAATGAAGCATATGTAGGTGTTGGTTTATCCACAATACTGTATTGCTGGCCTAAATTAGTATCTAGTTGACCAGTTCTGGGATCAACTACACCAGACAACAAAAGAATGTTTCCTGTTTTTGAATCAACTTGCGCATGTTTGACCTCTTGTTTCCCTGTTTTGGGGTCAGTGACCAGAATATCACCAGTTCTTGGATCAATTACACCATATTCACTGTAAATCTTGCCATCAGCTCCACTGAGAACTCCTTTGATAGAATCTACGTGAGCGAACGAAGGATCAAATTTCTTAGCCTTAAGATCGTACTTGCTTGTAATAACTACAAGTCTGACTTCTCTGTTCGCTTTGGTAGCATCTTTTTCCACAATGCTGAATTGTTGTCCAAGAGATGAATCCACTTTTCCGGTTTTCGGATCAAGGACACCTGTTGTAACTAAAAGATTTCCAGTTTTTTGGTCAACGTATGCCTGCTTTGGGTCTTGCTTACCAGTCTTAGGATCAACATAGTTAATTTTACCAGATTTAGAATCGATCTGGCCATAGTTGGAATACACTGTACCATCAGATGCTACAATAGCTTTAGATACTTCAACGTGTCCGTGGGAAGCATCCAATTTTTTATGCTTGCCATCATATTTTCCAGTAATTAATACCAGATTTACTTCTCTGCCCGGTTTGGCACCAACTTTGTCTTCTGCTTTCTCAACAAAGCAATATTGTTGAGCTAATGTTGGGTCTAATTTTCCTGTCTTAGGATCAATGACACCAGTTGTGAAGAGAATGTGACCACTCTTAGAATCGACGTGTCCGTTCTTGACGTCTTTTTTACCCGTAGTTGGATCAGTATAGGTAACTTGTCCTGATTTAGTATTTATTTCTTCTTTTTCCGTTTGAATCTTTCCATTAGCTCGGTTTAAGATTCCTTTAGTGACGAGTATAGTACCATTTGCGTCATCAAGTTTTTTCGACTTTGGATTGTATCGGCCTGTTATTATGACAACCTGTACTTCATTTTCAGTTTTAGTGATAGGCACGGGCGCAATAGCTACAGGTACCTCATGATGAGCCCTTTCAGAGTCCAAAAGAGCCAGTGTGGGGTCGATTAAGTTTGATTTAGGAGCTTTAGCCTGTTCTTTTAAGGCGGCAGATTGCACATAATCGATTCCTGGTGTTTTGAGTTTGCTCGTATCTTCCGGTGTCTTACGTTTTTCTGCGCTCTCAGCAACTTTCTTGTCTTCTCCTGGAGCATAATTGAATGCAAGAGCCGGTTTTCTTGTTGATGGACTTTGCGTGTCATCTGCATTTCTTTGTTTTTCATCAGAAATTGGTTCTTTTTCATAACTGAAGGCACCTTTAACAAATGGTTTCTTATGAGTAGGACTCCTTTCGGTGTCAGTATATTCATAGGGCTTGGTGAAGCCAGGTTTGTCCGTTTCTTTAATTGGGCTCTTATCAACTGAGCTGTCAAGATTGGAACTATCATTCGATGTATCGAGCACCGCGATTTTGGCTTTAGGGTCTTTTATTTTTTTGTCTTTGTCTTTAGGAGACTTCTCTTTCTCCTTCATGGATTTGTCTTTAGATTTCGGAGATTTATCTCTGGGCGATTTCTCCTCTTTAGGTGATTTGTCTTTTCTACCGCCGAACAACGCGAAACCTCCAGACTGTTTGGATAAGGACAGGGGGAGAAAAATAATATAAAATAATAATTATAAAATAATAACATGGATTTTGATGTGCAACGCAGTAATTTTTTTTCCTAGGTTCATTTAAACCAATATCAATACAGTGCGAACTTAAAAAACAATGCAAAATGCACACATGCCTCGCTCTATATCGCCTGTCTAATGTGTATATTTACAATTTTGTGTGGGACACGTATCTACTTTATCAGACATCACATTATTCGCCAACTACCATTCCCGCTTGACGTAAAAGAGACGAATTACGACAAAATATGTCATCAACAAGTCTCTTACCTTTGATTTCTTGGGAGTCGTTTCGAGATTGTTCGTGATGCCCGGATCGCTGGTGGTGTCGGTACCTGAATGTATCACACAAATTGTGTTTAATTACAGTGAATATAAATTTAAAAATATTTTATTTTATTGGTGCTTTTACAACTACGATGACTTTTCTTTTCCATAACTGAAAGCACCTTTAATAAATGGTTTCTTATGAGTAGGGCTGCTTTTGGTGTCAGTATATTCATAGGGCTTGGTGAAGCCAGGTTTGTCTGTTTCTCTAATTGGGCTCTTATCAACCGAGCTGTGAAGATTGGAACTATCATTCGGTGTATCGAGCACCGCGATTTTGGCTTAAGGGTCTTTTATTTTTTTGTATAAAAGAGATAAAGAATTGTTTACTTAAAATTGTTTGTGAACTTTTTGTGAAGGAAATAGTATAAATACTTATATGTCCTTAACAGTACCATAAAGTATAAAAAAACTATTAAATATTTCGTAACATCGTAATACACCTTAAAAACAATTCGATACAAAAATCGAATCTGTTTAATTTGCTCGCGCCTACATATAACATAACGTAAATTTGTTCGCCGGTTACTAATTCATCATTCCACTTGATCTTCATGTTCAATTAACTCTAATAATCCCTTAATCTTGAAGACATGAATGGGAATATTTACAAGACATTTAATTACCGTTCTCAGCCGGTCTCCTCTGATCTGAGAGTCTCTTCTCCTCATTCTTGTCGCCCGGTCCAGTCGGCATCACCCTCACTGCGCCCGGGGGTGGTTTCTGAAAGCATCGGTCGCAATATTGAAATAAAATCAAGCATCCATTCATGAAGGCATCTTCAGTCGAAAAAATATATCACCTATGAAGGTCTATAAGGCAACTTCTAGAAGTTTCTTTTTTTAAATTCAAATATCATTTATTCAAAATTGGTTCATTGGAACACTTTATTTTTGTAACAATAACACCCAATTAGTAACGTCCTGTATTCCTTGTGCGCTGTAAATTTTTATTCACCTAAAATTGCCTACGTCCAACATCTTAAAGGTATTTCGAATGAAGAATTAGAAAATGAAAAAGAAATGAAAATTAAAAAAGCTCATTTGTCAGCCTCATTCCAAAGTGATGGAACACTAATAACATTAAAACCACTACAAGTGTGACAGTACGTAACTATTCCTTGCGATGAGGGTTGTAGTCATGAGATGACTGATGTGGTGTCGGGTTGCAATAATATTTAACCACTGACAGTGCTGCTAAATACTTAGAAAACATATAATTTTTGGTGTCTCACTCATTGTTTCTGAATAGAATAACTACTAAAACGTTCATGAAATTAGTGGTTAGGTTTGGGTAGTATTGTCTTCTTGAAAATATATTTTACCTAGTATTTTTCTCACAATTTATTTGACGACTCGCAAATATAAAACTTTTATTGTTATCTCAAACATACAAATTTTTGGGCACCGGCTCCACAAGACCCACATCTCTCATCTTAGTCATCACACACACCGGCATCAACACAATCAAGCTTCACACATCTGGTAATAATTTTATTCTTTACAACGATCTACTGATCATCATTTCCCCTCTTGGAAGCGTTCTCTTGATCTCTTTCATGTATCTGAAAGATCTCTCCTATTATCGTCATCATCTTTTCTCTATCTCTCGTTTTGATAAAAACGTGTACAACGCTAGTGTTCCTTCTGATCGATATCTAATAATCACTACAAAATACATAAGTCGTGTCGCCACAACAAGTATTCCCGAGTGCTCTATGGGCACACAGTCCGCCGGGTGCACCTTGTGCGGCGCGTGCGGCGCGTGCGGCGCGTGCGGCGCGTCGGCGAGGTAGTCCCCCTCGAGCGAGGACGCGGACGAGGCGCTGGCGGCGCCGGCCGAGCGCCGCCGCGCCGCGCCCCGCGGCTGCTCCGGCGGCGTGCGCAGGCGGGCAGCCGTCTTACACGCGCCGCGGCACCGCGCCACTTGGCCACTCGTGCTTACTGTACTATACCGTCACGCTCGCGCCCTCGTGGGGTAGGCAGAGAACACCGACTATCACTACCGAAGTGATGTGTTTGTTTTAAACATCGCTTACTCGATCATTAATGTTTCATCGTGTCCTGTCCGAGGCCCGAGCTGGACATGAGCCTCCCCTATTAGGCCATTTATATTCGGGCTATGTTACCTAATTAAAATCGATTTAAGAATTTCCACTATGTTTTAGTTTAAAAGACTCCGAAAACTTAATTTACATAATACGTACAATAATTCATTAGTGGAAAATTCTCTATCTATATTTACAATATTATATCATCGGAGTAAATTCAAGAATACCGAAATGGACCTTCGAGCTGGACTTAAATTTCAAATATGTCGGGCAATCATTTATATCAAGATACTTTCATAAGAATCTTAAGAAATTAATCCTTAATCTCTGCTTACCCCTGTGCGAAAGAGACGTGACAATATATACGCACACGTTTCTCTACTGTCTGCCAAGTTGGCCGCGTGGTCGTGTAAGACGGCGTCTCCCCATAGTACAATTGTTGTTCAACATGTATTAGTCAACGAGCGGTCGGCTCTGCTGCATGTTGGTACTCGTACAATAAACATACTACACGTCACTCGATACTAATGAGTACTGGGAATGTGTTCGTTAATGGTGTGTGCCATCACAACGAGAATACTTAATATTACTTTGAATTATTTATCTCTGCATGGTTCGTATATGCTCTCTAATTATGTCATATATGTATTTGTATAAAATGCATATTGTACACTGTTTTGGTGGTCACAAAACAGAGAAAAGACCAACTTATACTAAACATAAAACATTTGTGTAAAAATAGATACATACTCGTATATAGGAGCAGATATAGGTAATATTCCTACATACATATATAATGCTCAGTTAACATGTGAATATTTATATTGTGGAAATATATACTCATACAAAAATACGTGTATCTATTAAATGTTAGTGTGAGTGCATATTTAAGTATTCTCATTGCAAACTGTACAAAAACACATGCAGTTAACAAGTTTGAATGTTCAATGAATTTTTAAATGTGTTAGAAGTAGTGGGCGATATCGATCACTACATGTTACATAACATATGTTTCAGTGTTAGTCGTCGGTATTTGGTCAGAGGCATTATTCTACTAACCGATTCGTTCACATACAATCGACACGTGTACGGACTGTCAACATATGAGCAGAGATGACCTCTGTGATACTGTATAAGAAACGAAGAACGAAGTCGATATCGAAACACTCCTAACTGCATGAGCGTTAGAAGGCAGTACGTGAGCAAGCCGCGGACGTACCTTGTCGTGCGCGGGCTGCGGCGCGGGGCGCGGCGCGGGCTGCGGCGGCATGGTGTGCCGCTTGGCCGCGTCCGGCGCCTCCCTGTCGCCGGCCAGCGCTACAACACGGTACTATTATTAATCTTTTACTCTAAAACACAGTATTATGTCTAACCTGTTTCATTTCAATGAATCCACGAATTAGTAACATAACATCTTCATCGACGCAAGACAAGGTCTTCAATTGTTGCCACGAGTCTGTCGTCAGACTAGGTCGCTTATTGCTTGTCGTCTCCATCGTCACCGACCCTATTCTCTCTTTTCTCTTGACCACGGGTCTCCTCTCAAAATGAGTAAGACCGAGGCCATCGTCTGCCACGAGTAGGGAGGAGGGGTGACAGCTTGTTATATCAACATTAATAGCAACTTGATTATCATTTTTAACACACATTTATTAGCTTCACTTCTAACTGTCTAAGGGAATCTTACAAGCTAATTTTAACTTACTTCCTACAATCCGATTTGTCGAAAAATTTGTAAGCGTGACCAGATCTGATGACAATACAATATTGTTATAGTATGAGGCTAAAGTCCTAGCCAGCATGAACAAAATTGAAGGAAATAATTCTTATACGCAAACTACCTAAGTCAATAAGTATACTAAAATAAAGCAATCTACATTGACAAAGAAATACCTACTTAAACGTGTTTTTTTTAACAACTATTATTCACAAAAGTAATAGCCTACAATTGTTTAGTATTTCTCCATGTTATTTAGAATGCCTTAAGGCGGAGAGAGACAACACAATAGCCAATGTGCTAATAACATGTGAGTTCTCAGCAATAGTAGGCACGATTAAGTAAAGTAAATGACTGAAAGATGATGTAACTCTCGTAAGTAATAAGTCGTATTTTAAAGAAAAATACTCAACCGATTAGAAAGAAATAGATATTAACATTGTTATAGGGCAAACGTCAACAATATACCCGGACAGCTACACATCGTCATTGGAAACTGTTATTGGTAAAACAAGCAGTTTAGACTCTAGAGTGACTCTACAGTACATATATATACAAAAATACAGTTGGGACTTAGAAGGTTCCGTGAAGTCCATTAACGAAAATGACGATTTAACACGAACAGTACAATCTGCATATTAATTAACTAATGTTTCAATGGAAATTATCGTAAATCAAGTAGTTACAGTAATGGCCCAACGCTTGGCCGTTAGGCAGTTATCTACGTCAGTAGTGTCTTACAGGGTTAAGGGCGAGGTATGTTCTTAAATAACTACGAAATAAGTATACGTACACAAAGTATGTCGATTACAAATATTCATATTTTAAATAACGTCATGATATTCCAAAAAAGATGTACTGTTTTTTTATGTCAATATACGTACCGTCAAACGTTTTCTCAAATTTTAAATATTGACAAATTACGCAAATCACCTCATTTAAAGTTATTTGTTTTTTTCTACTCTCATACCGTCCCACTGTTGGACATAGTCCACCACGTTAGCCAAATTAGAGTTGCCAGACTTATTGTTAGAGAACATTTTAATGGAAAATACCTTTCTTATTATTAATCCGGATGCAGTCCGACGTCAGTCGGATTAGTTTCAGTGTGACTTGAGACATCTCATTGTAATAAATTAATAAAAGGCCGTCATTTAATATTGCACCTTATGTATTTAGCAACAAGGTTCATTTCACGTTAAATTATATGTTAAACTATGTCATCAATGGGCACGCCGCGCTGGTGGCGCTCGCCTTCAGTCATGGCTATTAATGGGGCAATTATCACGACCCCGCTGAATGGACCATTGAGAGAGTCTCCCGATGTCATCAATTGACATCGCGACTGTATAACCCGCACAAGTTAATTCGCCACGATGACGTAATAGGAAAGTACTGACAGCATAAAAATAATTAACTTGATTTTATCATATTTTAGGTTTATTTTGGTATGAAAACATATCACAAGCGCCTATAAGGCTAGCTAAGTTAACGTCCCTGCCGTAGGTACTGGTAGGTGGAGTCAGATGGCGGAAGAGGATGCGCCTTTCTCACGAGTACCTAGTTGATTTACGCGTGTTATAATTACTTGTACGAAACAAGAGATAGAGTTATTTGGCACTCGGTGCCCTCTACCTAACTGGTGTGAAGATATATATGTATACCTATACGAAACATTCTAATACTATTTCTATGAAGGTTTTATGGTACACTATTAGTACCGAATTTTTCTAAAGATGTCTTTCATACATAATGTAACTTGCAATATATTTTGAGTTTAATAATGTTGAACTACTATTACAAGGAGGTTGTCAATTACCTCACTACGTCCCCCGTAAGGCATGTGGCGCGATGTTATAACAACAATACTGTAATCAACGTCCGGCAGCGGGTTAGCTAGGCCTGGTATTTAATATGATGAACATATGGCGAAGTTCATTCAATATTTATTGATCGTAAAGTGACGTAAGTACAATTTGCGGACGTATCTACGCGTGTACGCATTGGGCGCCTTCGCTACCAAACAAACAAGCCTCACCCCCCTATTCTATGCCGGGACGTATAGCTTAACAGGTGAACTACACCCCTCTGCCTGCCCCGGCGGCGGAGCGCAGGCGAGGTGTTATATTTTTATCGTTCCACTGTATGTTCAACACCCGTCAGTGCGGCGTCCGTGTAAACACACAAGTCGACACCACGTCATTCGCTCGCCGCACTCCGCGATAAATGTATGTTCATACATAAATATCTATGTTCATGCAAGATGACTGTGATATCGTTCGCTGCTATACTAGCGCTTTACAAGTACCGGCTTAGTTTTGGAGTTTTATAAATTTGGCACTCGTTAGTCTACCAGAGCGTTCTACCTAACTGTGAGTACTGGCCTCATATATAAACGTTTTGTACACTCTGCCTACCTCGTGAGAAACCTACAAAACAATCGAAACAGAACATCCACATGCACCGAGTGCAGGTTCAAGTATATGTCACAATCTTGTAAATATTTACGACGCAACTGCACACGATGCAATAAAACTTTTTCATATTTCTGTAAGACAATTACCAAAGAATGAATATGAATAGAAAGAAGTTTAATAGCAGGTAGGGGTAGGCTGGATGCGAGGGCGGCGTGAGACGGACGCAGCAACCCGCTGGGCGCGGCGACTGGCATTACGAAGAGCCGGCGTCCCGCGGTGGACTGCAACGAGCTGATGACGAGGAATGGAAAAGCTAGATCAAGGTGCACGTGAGCGATGTGTGTATTACTCGCAGTGTAGCGCTGACGTGCGCCGCGTGCGCTCGCGTCGCGCCGAGCCCCGGGAGCTCCGCGCATCACTCGTCCCCCTCTCGCCAACATCACATCGAATTTATTTTAAGAAGCATCGTGTACATTATAAATACTCGTTACACGACGACGCGCTGCTCATTTGCGGAACCGATTGCGTTAGGACCGATGACGTATGGTTAAAAATAGATATTTTTATTTTGTTCTCTCATCGCATCAACCTGTTTGTTCTTCCACGTTAACTATTGAATGGTTATCGCCCGACTGACCTGTAGGTTGAGTGGTGAGCGAGCGCGAGCGCCGCGTCGAGGGCCGCGAGTTCGAATCCACCCCCCCCCCCCCCCCCCCCCCCCCCCGCCGGCCCCCCCCCCCCCCCCCCCGCCGGAGCGTGCGCGGATAACAGTCGCGTTGTATATTTAACGATCTAAGGGGGGGAGCCACCCCC
>DWDU01000669.1:0-17554 GCA_018245575.1 Jemadia suekentonmiller | reverse complement strand
TATGTGGGAATGTGCTGCCATCCGGGGCAGTTCCCACAGCGCTAAGAATTTACAGCGAGCGAGCGAACGAGCGGCCGCTTCAGTAATAGACCTAACAGTTGTTTAAACGCTTGCAACATATTGACGACTTCTGGTGCTGTCGTTCGTTAATGAGTCTAACCATTTATTTACCAGTGGTTAACTTTAATTTATGTATTAAAATACTTTACGGAATTCATTTTACTTACATATTCATTTTACTTTACTACAAATACCTGCGTACATAAATTATTGAAAGATTATTATTTATTATCACAACAGAGGAATATAATACCTACACATAACCGTTTTAACAATGTTGAAAGATTATTTTAATTGTAAAAACAGCCAATTGCCACTTGATCCGTGAAATAGAATATCAAAATCATGTTTTAATAGACGACCACTGTTTAACTAGGATTGAGATAAAAATTATCAGATTTGATTTGTATGTGATCACAAAAGATAAAGTTCAACTGTAATTGATGAATTAGTTCCTTTATAATTGATAAATGGTTCAATTATAATTAGATGTATTGGCAAATGACTATTTTCTGGGAACCCCACGAAGGTTAACGTCTCTTTAAATTTAGAATTTACAGAACGGTTCATATTGTATTATGAGAAAAATCAATATAGGTTCTACTATTATTACATTTGTTTCGCTTCAAGGCTACAAGATGTTTATAAAATTGTATGCATACATTAAATACCAATCATTTTTCCTTATTGCATACACATTTGAACAATTTACAATGTTTTTGTGATATCGAAATAGTCTTAAAACGATTAGAATCTGTTTCCGTAGGTGTACGGTGACATCAAAGTGTATTTTCCGAATAATGAATAGTATGAATAAATAAGTATGAATAATTAATAAAACAAACTCTCCGACATCCTCACGAATAGTAGACCATTTTCTTGTACATCATTATTCGTACTAATCAATACTTTATATTAAACGTAACAAAACGTAAATCACGCCTGTGATCCCCGAACAGGTAGGCAGAGGAGTGTGGTACACTCCCATGTTTCACCAGTTACGTTTACGTCCCACTATGAAATAGGTAGTGATCTATTGCCCTGCACCTTAATATAACTTAATATTATTAATATAACATTATATTAACCTATTAAATAATAATTTTTTTTTTTTTTTTTTTTTTTTTTTTTTTTTTTTTTTTTTTTTTTTTTTTTTTTTTTTTAAATATAGAAGAAGCGTCAGCTCTGTAAGGATAGAGATGTGAGTCACTTGATACCGTCTGCCCGCACCGAAAGGGAATATAACAATAATAATACAACATAATTTAATATTAGACTGCCACCAAATTCTAAAACCTAGTTACGCAAACGCCTCACTGACCTAGCCGGACGGAGACGTCTCTTTGAATGACAAAGTTTGACCCAACACTCGCCAGGTTAGTGGGTTACAGGTGACACATGCATTTCACCCCGTCGTCTTCCCTGTCGTGAGGGTGCTCACGCAGCCGGGTTAAAACGAGGAAAAACCTAACCAATTAAGAATTTTTGCGGCACACGGAAAAATATCGCCAATTAAATTTGTAATGCTCGTATAAACAAACGTTACAATATGTTCAATTTGAATAACAATTTTCTAAAATAAAATGAGATAATCAATCACTTTGTAAAAAAATGTATGAAATTTACGCTTTACGCTAAATTTGCAAGAATGTTTATAAATGTGAAGTATCATAAGGTTTAGTCACTATTACCGAAGTACCTACTCGAACTACAAAATATAATTGAGAAACAGGAGAAGAAATCTTTGTGTTACATTTTGTTTTAAGTAGCATTACGTCTGTAATCCCAGAAGAAGTAGGCAGAGGATATTTTATATTATATTTTGAATTACTCTTTATCATAATATGTATTTTTAAATTATTTGACACATCTGATTTTAAAATTTTCTTCGTACTAATATATTACATAAAATAATACTACATTTTGCGATTATAACAACTGAAACTTAAACAAAAATAACCGTGAAATAGCTCTATTTTCAGGTGTTAAGGCGCACCGGAGCGGGCAGCGGGCGGGCGGGCGCCGCTGACCCAGTTGCCGCGGGAGCCTCACTTCCGGCGCTGCCTTTCAATCAAAACTGTGCCTCCATAGCGGAAAAAACACTCTTTTTTGTTTTCACTCTTTTCTTTCTTTCACTTCACAGATAATTTATTGCAGTTACCGCAAAGCTTTTCCATTTGAGAGATATGAGATTTTTAAACGAGCGCCGCGCGGCTCATTCATCGCTTCCTTTGGTGGCATTTTTAATTGCATCGCTCTTTGATGATCGGCCGCGCGCAGGTATCATTGCTTATTGCTTATTTTTAACTTTGCAATTTAACTCCGTGCCTTAGATATACATAGTACGAGAAGAGAATGCTTTTCGACGTCGTTCGTCTTAGTTATGTCATAATGACGTTCCGCCCGATTCCCTTGCGGAGTACGGAAGGGTACGGAGTGTCAAACATTTCTCTACTCACTGATCTCACGTGTTTCTTCTACATTTGATGTAGATATATTACACATTTCAAAAAAAGAACTATCACGTAACAGTTGCTTTCCAAACGTATGATATATCATTATTATTAAATGTGTAATATAATTAAGGCTGAAGTACCTACATCTGATTCGTCCTATATTATGTATTGCATATGGTTTGATTTAGTTCATATGTACATAATTCTTAATATGTATAACTTATATGCACATATCATCATTATTTTTTAAAGACAAGCCTCTTGAGTTTCACGTCGTGTCTTCTTAGTTGAGATGACGTTCTAGCCCTATGGTAGATTAAGAAAAATGTATACATATGTAACAATTCATATGAGCCCCCTCAAACCTATATAAAATTAAAGCATCTACATAGCCAACATTAGCCGAATCGTCATGCGTTTCCGCTCTTTCTTTTTTTTAATTATTATCATCTTTTAACACTAATATCTATTATATTTTGATATGACAGTATTGTATGAAATTGATTGGATTAATTTTATGACCGTTATCTGTTATTGTAGTAAATACAGCGGGTGGTATTTCAAGCCTAATTTTATAAATTGTATCAAAAACTCAAAGAAAACAATAAAAAGGATACGTCGATTGAATAGAATATTTTTCTTATTATAACAAGTGCATAATGAAGGCGGCGCATGTCGGGCGGGCCGCGCGGGCAGGTGCGCGGGCGCACTGCGACCAAATAAATCACTTTTTGCCTAATAACATACATAATGCGCTCTAACATCCGGACATACGTTCGCGATGTCATGCGACTGTTAAGTATTGCGATATTTATCTTTGCAATGTCGTCCTTAGGTTGCAGGTTTATAACCTGTTAGGCAGTCGTTCAAAAAGGAAAATTTTAGTTTGAAAAGTTTTACAATATGTAGATAGATTATAGCTAACGTTTTACTAGCATCCGCGGATCTCTGGTTAAAATGTAATACAGTTTATAACCAATAAACAATAATATTGTTTACAATAATATTATTATAATTATTATATGAGCTCTTTATCGTTAGAAACAAGTTTGCTCGCAGAATGATAAGGCTTGTGGACGTAGCGTGCTGCGACTTGGCAGACTTCGCACGTCTTAGAGAAGTTCCAGAAGGTTATTGGGATTATTTGTTCACCGTCGCACCAATTAACATTTAACTGTGTAGCGTACATTTTGTGCCCATCGACATTCGCCGCACATTCAAATATATTCGCAGTATTTTTTTTAGGAAAGGTCACAAGTAATTGCTGGCCCGCGTCGTTACCTGCGCTGGCGCCGCGCACACTGAGGTCACTTAAAAAACTTGAGTGTTTGCGTGTGTGTTTTTCGTTTTTTTGTTATTTTTTTTACGAATGCGGCTATGATTATCATAGTGAAGGTGCGCCGCCGAATTCTCGGTCAAAGGTGCTTATGATTCCAAGTGTTATTGAAATCAATTTCCGGAATGCGATAAAAAAACAATTGTTTTACGTTATATGTTGTGAACGTAAAGATTGATTAATATCGCTTATTATTCATACGTCTTCCGGTGCGCGTAGAGAATGATGAATGTGGACGAAGCGCGTCAGGTGTGTAAGGATAGAGATTTGGTACATTCTGCCCACCCCGTAGGACCTGGCGTGATAATATAATATTAACAA
Source organism: Jemadia suekentonmiller (assembly GCA_018245575.1). Classification (NCBI taxonomy): domain Eukaryota; kingdom Metazoa; phylum Arthropoda; class Insecta; order Lepidoptera; family Hesperiidae; genus Jemadia; species Jemadia suekentonmiller. Next base: position 13,381 of record DWDU01000669.1, on the reverse strand, counting down.
TTAAAAAGCAGTTCATTGTTGATTGCCTTTTGTTTTACAGTGCATTTATAAATTGATTGATTGTAGGTTGCGAGCGTGACTGCTGATCTGGAGGTCCCGGGTTCAAATCCCGGGTTGTGCACTATCTGATATTTCTGATTTATATGTTCTAGTAGTGGGTCGGAGATTGGATAAGTGCCCGGTGGAAAGAGACTCACCATCTATTCCATAGTGGGACGTAAACGGAACTGATGGAACGTGGGAATATACTATGTACATTCCTTTGCCTAGCTTTTCGGCGATAAAAGGCGTGAAGTTTCGTTACGTTTTTTTTGTTTAAAAATCACTACCCGCGGTATGGACGGCACGGGACTAGATATCGCTGTATTATAAATGCCACTGACTTAATAAATTTCTACTTATTAGCAATAATATTTCGAGAAAAAAACATTAACGTTATTCCTTCTGACATTATCCTTTTCTTTCGCAAAAAGTACATCAAGTTTTTGCGTGAGTAGATTTAATTTAAACTTAACTTGTAATCAATCATAGCATGCACTTCCTACAACAGACATACATTGAAATAAATGGGTACCGTTGTAAAAGGCACATAGTTGACGTAGATGGAACACATCAGGCGCGTGAGGGTAGGCCCTTGGTGCTGTCTGTACACCCCGTAAAGATCTTATATCTGGATACATTTTTACGTTAGTCTCTAAGAAGGCGAAAGGGGAGGGCGGCGAACGGATAACCGAACAAAGCGAGGGGGGGGGGGGGTTTAGCGTCGATTACGACCTTAAAAAATATTTGTTTCAACTATCTATTGTTCTATTATTGTTTTCCATTTAGAAAACTAAATGGTCCTAAAGGTGTTTCAATTTTTAAATTACACCTAGGTATATCGTCAAGATGACCACAAGTCCATGCTATTCGTGAGGTTGAAATCATTAAAAAAATATAAATACAGGCTCACGTTTAACAGTTCCCCTTACCCTTTACCCTCCGCCGCCGCCCCTCGTAAAACTTACCCTATTAAATGTTTACAGCCTTCTAAAACTTTAGCACAGAGCAAAAACAAGCAGAGAATACTATAAAATATGTTTTGCCACCATTAAAATTGAATGACGCATAAAAAAACTATAAATAGTGGGATTTATATATTTTCCGCAGATTGCAATTGATTTTCTTATTTCATTGTTATTATATTTTCAGCTCATTCTTTGGGGCTGTTTTTTTTTAATTATGAGCAGATTGTGTCCTATATATTCTAGTAGCAACCAAAGGGCACACGAGAGCGGTGGTATTTCCGAAAACCAACAGAAACGTTTCGTGTGCTATTGTGTCGTTCTTGATCTCGTAATAACACTTTTATTTTCATTACTGATAGTAATTGCATAACCACATAACGACTGTTGGTGGTAGGTAATTGGCACATATAATTCATTACAACGACTTTTTAATTATTTACAAAAAACTGAGTGTAAACAACACTAAGTATTTGTGGTCAACCATTTTGTGCAAATATGATGCAAAATATTTCCGCTAGTAATTGCTCTGTGCTCAAAAAATTCACAGAGTAATTACTGATTACCGAGAAATCCAAAGTTGAGGCAGCTCAAGCGCTGTAATTGCAAATTTTTGCGAGCCACGCTATAACCGACGCCGCTCTGTGTGTCCAGTGCTCTGTGCTCGGTGTTAGGAACAATAATAGCGCGCAGTGCAGCCCGCTGCAGAGGTTGCGTTAACGGTAACACCGCCGCTCGGACAAAGTGGCCTAACTAAAGATTCTTCCAAATTTTGATGTTTGGATTTTAATTTTGATTTTTGACACTAAAGCTGCTATTTTTTGCCTACGTTACAAAGCGATTATCTACCTTTTTACTTTCATCTATGCTTAAAGAGGTAAAATAGCCGAATAGTAGGAACAGTAGCAGTTAGTAAAATAGTATTGGTCTTATGAAGGAGATTTTTTCTTTAAGAAAGGAGTAATAATCATAACTCGTAGCTAAAACTTGATTGGAATTATTCCATCTCATGAATGAAGCATATTCAATAACATTAATTAGAGTACGCTCTTGTTGAGATAAATTTATGGCGTGTCTCTTACTTCAGGAACCAACTTGGAGCTTTTCTTTGTACATCCCTCTAAGCATCTTAGTTTCCATCAGTTAAAACAGTAACATGTAAATAAAAAAAGAATTGTCTTCTACGTAAGCAATATTTTCAATCACATTACTGTTTTAAGTTAAATAGCGCTATTAAATTGTCTTAGCAAATTACATTGCCCTTAAGCAGAAGAATCCTGAGTAAATGACACGTTTCACTTGCATTACGAATTGCTTATCTGACAACACATGAGTGTGTGATATCCGTTAAATATGTATTTTTTCTATGTAACATTTCCTATGTATTAAAAAAATGTGAATATTACAAATTGGCGATTTGTTCGTTACGCTCGTTTGCTGGAGGGCGGCGGGACAGGCCGCGCAGGCTATATCGGGCGCCAAGGACGCCCGGTCCCCAATGTGACCCATTGTGCCACATCGCGGCTTCGCGTTACATCCGATCAGTTGCATTTTTTATCTACGCGCCCACCTACACACACGGAGCTGTTCGAGTTAGATAAATGTAATATCCGCATGGAGTCATGCTACTTTTGTTAATGTTATTTATACACAGCTCCCCAAACCGCACGCCCACCGTGGGGATTATGGGACAGGACCCATTTGGGGAGACCTACGAGTGTGTCCAGCGGTGGACACAGGCTTTTGATAATCATGATGAATATACATTTCTTTTCCAAATAACTCGCTGTTACGGTGAAAGAAAACATCGTGAAGAAACATGGACCCTAGACTTTTGCATATTGTTCTCTAAGATGTGTGAAGTCAAGTCTTCTCAATTTGAGATGAGACTCGTGTTCAATAGTGCTACGATATATGATTCATGGTGATGAATACATACAGATTTTGGTAAAGAATGCAACTTAAACTGCTACTAGGTACTTGCAGCTCAAAGCGCTCAGACTTCAATAAACAACGTCAAACTATAGTGTACTAAACTATCATGTAAAACATCCTCGCTGTCCGAGCAGTTGCAAGTGCGACTGCTGATCGAGAGGTCCTGGGTTGAAATACAGGTTCCAGTTAGAGCCACTACTAGCAGGTCGCGTGGAAACCGTACCGCTCGGACTGAAACACAAATCGTCTTAAAAACAATTGTTTCACGGCAGAAATAAGTGGTAGTAATGTCACGACCATTCTTCGCCTTTCCTAGCCCTTTGTGAGTAGGACTATGCCATGAAATTTACAAAATACAAAGACATCTAAAAAACAGTGAATGACAGGGTGTGATCAATGCTCTTACACACAGCTCTTGCCATAAAACAAATTATAAATAAAATCAATACTTAATCATAAATTAAAAATTGACCATCATCTGCTGTTTTGTTAATTTTGCTTAGACGCAACTCTCAGTACAGAATGAAAAGGTTAAGGACGTGAGATACTGCGCTATCAAACGTAGAGTTGGCAGACTTGACATTACTTCCTTGTATGTACATATCTAGATATTACTATGAAATGAACCGTGTGAAAAATAATGTACACTGACAAACTATCAAATAAAGTTTTCTTGCATGACTGTACATGACTGTACATGACTGTAAATGCCTAAATAATGCATATATTCCTTTTTTTTAAATACTTTTTCATATAGTTAATTTTTTGTTACACTGTAATTTTATTGTTTATTATTTACGCTGTAATAGAAACTAAGAATCTAATTTTATTACATTGTTTCCATTCCTATATTTTAATCATCAATCGCAAATACAAAATAATTATTCGCTTACAGCAAAACTATAGGCTTATAAATTAATTATAGGTACTACATTAATTAATCAAGTGCGCACAATATTCAAATGTACCTATATGATTAACAAGTAACTTTACTATTAAAAAAAATATTGCACTCAGAAAATCTACGAAAAGTTCATCAATCTAACAAAGACCTCATCTATTCCTGTCAAAAGACGACGAAAAAAATGGCGACTTAGTCGGCACCGCATTTCGCCTGTTAATTTATCTGGAAGTAGTCAATAACACAAGAAAAAAAACTACGCATACAGCATAATGGATAAAGGATGTGCAATCAGGACTAAACAAAATGGTGTCTGCAAATCGAAAACAGAAACTTGAATTTCGAACTCAAATGAAGCGCGCATAACTCGGTCGAAATACATCACGACGCAATCTCACATACAATTCCCATTAGTGCACTTTGCAAACGACCCTTACACCATCTCGCGTCTCTTTCCCGCGCGCACAAAAAACGTGTACCTACACATGAGTCGCGCAATCCGTTGCATTCCATACCCTTAGTGATACATTTTACTAAGAATCGCGAACAATCGAAAGTCGACCTACACTCGATCACGATAAGAATCGAAACCGGCCGACTATCGTTGTTTCCTTTTTTTTTCACGCCAAGTGCGAAGGGTCCCAGCAATTCGGGCTGTCTTAATATAAATAACAATAACAAGTCAGGTCGGACGATCTTAAAACCTTTTTGAAAACATTGAGCGGTTTTGACAGATGAGGCTGAGCGGGCCGTTGTCTTCGCCTCGGATTTCGAATTAAAATTTTAATGTTACTTATTTAACAATAAAACTTGTTAAGTAAGTACGCATTCGACCGGTCATTTATTGAAGGTTGTATTAAGCTCTTTATAACATACGAATCGTTTTTTTCTTCTATGATATGCATATTACTGGTTACTTTTTTTAAGTGCGTGTCTGGTCGAACTATAGTAATTGTTATATTGCAAAATTGTTAAGCACTACAACAAAAAATTAATTAGAATACTCTGACCCCAGATTATATCATAACTGTAAGGTCTTTAAAGATGTTTAAGTTTATTTAATAACTGAATAAAAATATTTGGTTCGGTAGTAAACGGAAAGTTCTATAAATAAATGTGTAATTTTAAATCGATTTAAGTTCTATCGATCTGTTCGATTGAATATCTGTACATTTTATAATACTGTAGAACGACAAGGTCGTAAAACATCTATCTATATGCTCTTATTTGCGGTATATCAGTCACAAAAGTATTCCTAATACATATGATTATTAAAATGCCTATCGAATTTGTTCCCAACGTCACAAACTTAGAATTAATTCTGTTCGAAGCTTCAAGCGGATAGTGAAAAGTACATAATTTATCGGACACTTATAAATAAACGGAAAAATAATATACTGTAATTCAAATTTTATGAGCGATCATATAACATCGGCCCGGTACTAGGTGTTATACGATTCATATAAATAAAAACGGAGCGTCAGTAGGTACCTAATAGTTTTAATTGGAAGATCGTGCCCGCTTTTTGTTCTACACGTGTTTGGTGTTGTTCAAGATTGCTTTAAAAATCGATATTGAGAGATACATATTGTCTAGCCTCATAACGCTCATTGACTGCTTGTAAATATTAATGTTTTATCTTCTGAATGAAGGGTGGTTCTGACAAGGTATTGATAGTACAAGCTTTCTTTCTTCCCGAGGAAAGAACGGAACGTGATCACAAGCTCGTGCGGTCAACTATGCAAGACGCCCGACGTAAGCTTTATGTAGCTGTTAGTTATATGTTCGGAACACTTAAAAGATTTCAATGTGTCCTATATTTCAATCTTTCCAATAGAATCTTTGTTTTCATAGGAGTGATTGTAGTAGGTTATAGTTACTTGACAAATTTGAACAAACAGTACCTATATATACCTACAACTCTTAAAAATGTCATGCCAGCAAGTTTGTATGTTTATTAAAATAATTATGTATCTATCAAATCTTTCATACAAAAATCCGACAGTGATACTTGTAAAAACGAATTAAGACTTTTAAAATGTTTCATATTAAGCAAAACTTTGAAACTTTAAACAAGTAGGTACTCGCAAAAGGCGAATGTGAGTTAAAACATCATAGTTGCCTCAATTTTATATTCAATTCGCAATTTGCATATTATAATGGATATTTAGGTGAAGATTCACAAATCAACGACACCAAATTGTGCAATATCAATTCGACTTTGCAAAACTGTTGTTGCAATTATAAACGTATTATGAGTAAACATCTCGATAGCACTTAACGCTTTACGCAAGCGATCGATTATGGACAAAATGGTGTCTGTGAATATAATTACGGCGATAAAACCGAAAAGCGATTTCAAGACGGAACACAAAGTAGAAATCATAACACACTTTCCTCGGGCGTCGCGAGCGAGACGCACGGCGACATCACCGTTACGAGAATGTAAAAAGAAAAAAATTTTGAAATAATACTAAATTTGCGCCCGCGCATCTTATAATTTATCTCCCCGATGCTCGTCTAATGGTCGAAGACGTCGGTATTAGCATAAAATGACGATAATATCCGTACAATTGCGGGCAGCCGCGCGCTCCAAATGTCCGCGGATGGAAATTTACCCATTTCGTTCTCGTCACAAACATTTGCATATCACTTGCTAGGTGTGTACGCCCGATTGGTATCAGAGATCTTATCCTCGCCTCGTTCCGTGAACATATCGTGTGTCTCTACTTTCATTATTTTTTGAGCTTGTTCGAATGCTAATAACACGTGTCGACCATAGCGTCTGTTTAAAGAATTGGTGACAATACTAATACCAGTAACATTATTTTTAGTGAATAATTTAAATATAAAAAAAATACTATATTTGCATGGTTTCATTTATTTTTCCAAGGATCTGGTTTATTCGAATCTCCGTTAGTAGCAGATTGAACAGTTGCCATTTTTTGTTTCAGTTAAGAAAGCGGTTTGTTGTTACAACTGTTAGCTTGACACCTTCTGTGGTCCTTGACTCGGTAAACTCAGTCACAGTTCAATGATGGACGAACTTGAAAAAATTTGTAACATATTATGTGCTAGGATTACCAATACCTCTTTTAAAGTACCTATTTCTGATGAAAAAGTCATAAATATTTGACCGCATTCGTTATGTTCGTTCCGAGCGATGAACTCTCACACACTCCCTAATATATCACATAGCCTTTCTCGTAAAACAGAGACAAGGTTGTTTAATGAAGACAAGTTTTAAGCAACGCCGAAAACCGCTACGAGTAAGATGGGAACGTAGGTGATCGTAATGTACAAGATCCCGCGCGTACAGTTATATCATTAATTTTATTATTTACATAATTACACATTTCTATGAACGCAATAATTGGTTATTTAAACGAAACGTTTTATGTCATTTCATAAATCTGTTCGGTTCGCTTCCGCTGAGTTATTAAATTTGGTTTTAATTAAAAAATGTATCTTCATTTCGATCGTCTTATTTGCATACCGGTCCGTACAATATCGAGTGCACTTTACGTAAGCGAACCAGTTCGTGGACGGTACCAGTGTTTTATTGTTTTATCCTAGATTTGACTCGTTCAATGACATCGGACTCCTCGATAAGGCAGCTTGCCCACTACGCTTCGTAAACGCCTTTTAATACTAAAACTACCGCTGCGTTATAAACGCTTCAGTTTTGTTCGACCCATCGCTGCGATGTAAATGGATCCATCGTTCGTAATTACAAAGCCCATAGGCCTTAGCTGGTCAAAAAATTAACAAAATATTAACTTAAGTTGGAGGAATCGTGTCAAAGAAGATTACCGTAACAACGTATGTTACTTAGCCTGTAATGAAAAATTCGCAAGCCGTATCTATTACTATTAAATAATAACAACGAACAGGATTCAAAGTACAGCATAGCGAAAAATAAACCATTAATGACATTTTAGGAACCACGAAATAGTTATTACATCATCCAGCCCTAATAACCCAATATTATTACAATGCTCAAGAATCGCAATCGATGACAAGATCTATTCAATTGTCTAAAAATTCCAGTTGTGCAGTTTAGCTTCGATTGTACGAAACATTTCATATTTACCCAAGTATCCATCAAACGAATATATCAGAGCTTTTTATCGCACCGTATACAAACCGCCTAATAGCGTTCATTCATTGATACCTACATATTAACATATTACACGGGCGGCCACCAGCTGTGTTCGATAGGCACCATATACATCTAATAGGCGTTGATCTCTGGCGAAAATATATCAAAGCAGACCTAGAATAGAAAGTTTTCCGTTTATATCATAAATAAAATTCGCCTCTAAATTACAATTAGATGTCATTTAATGAGTTGTGTCACTTTCTGAGAACATTAATTTACAACGCCGCTCGGAAAACCTTCCGTAGAGACACGAAACGCAACGTTGTAAACGAATTGCAAAGAATTAATTATTTTTATAGTCTTGTCAGATCGGTATTGATTGAATATTTATATTTAAAAATAATAAGCTCGATCCGCGGTCCTCTACACACGACATTAACGAGAATAATAGGCGGTTTCCATAAGTGTCGTACCTATGTTGGTGGGCCAAGATGTAGACCGGGGACAGAAAATAAACCATGCCAGCTCTGGATATAGCTACTAACAAATTCATATCAATAATGTCAATATTTTTCTATTCGTCTTAAGTTGTATATAAAATTACGCAGCGATCGATAACACAATATTCATGCAATTTTAACCTACAATCGATATAGAAAAAATATAATTACATACGTGTATATCTTCACGGCAATTCCCTTGCAGGGTAAAAAGCACCTAGTTAAAAAAATAGAAAAAAACAAAACATCGATATTGTGTTCAACGCACCACAATAGCAGAAAGACGATCGTTACCGCCAGAGCGCTCATTATTGCGTTCTCGAGGTAAGGTGAGGAGAGACTAAGGACATCGTAACCTGAGTAATTAATGTCGCTGTATAGGAATTACGCGTCTAGAGAATGCCCAGTTTACCCGCGCAGGTCTCACGAGGACACAGCCCCTAGGGTCGTTCTCGCGCGCTCGCCGCTACTATGCGGCGGTATCGTAGGAGCGCGTCTATCTGTGCAATCGAGATCCATTTCCAAGGACGCATGACTGTCTGTATCAATTGCACACGATTTGCCTATTTGACATAAGTAAAATTAATAAAGTCTGCTATTAGAACATACCACTGATATTTTAATAACGCCACGGTTAATTATACAAGGTAATCGAATATGAAAATGCAGATTGTGTTTAGAATTATATTGAATATTGTTTGGTTAATTTAATACATAGATAACATTTGGAGTCTGGAATATATACGAAGTTTGCTTGTGATCGTCTAGTAATTTACCGTCCATTAACCGAACAATTATCGTTCGAGTCCATCTCTAGAAGTTTCATTTTTTATATTTAGGATAATACAAATAACTCTTTTAAGGATGCGCCGATGAAAGGCTCTTACAATAATTCACATTTTGAAGACTGTATACAATACATATTATTATTTCATTTAAGTAATAACCATATACTTAAACTAAACATCTTGGTATTCATTCATATTTAAAATTAATTGTATTTTTTCATGTATATCTGAAGGAAATACGGAAAAAATACATTTTTCACACCATAATGTACTCTCAGTGTAAATCGCGGCTCGCCGCATAGACAATGCCGCCACTACCTCCGGCGCGCTCATTACCGCGTTTTTGCGCCGCGACCGCACCGGTATTGTTCGCGCGCGTCTACCTGTGCGACCGAATGCTCAAAACATCGCAACTGTCGCTCCATATTGTACACGCTGATTGGGTTTTGTTTTTTTTTTACTATTTCTTAAGATAGCTGTAACCTGATTATATATCATGAATATCATACCATGCCATATCATGCCATATCATGCCAGGCGGATGCGCTCACGTAGAAACAGTCTCATTAATTCCATCACTTATTAAAGGAATTGCTGGCACTCAACATTATATTACCTTTAATTTCCTGCATATACTCGTAAATGTGTTTGGGGAATGATTGCTTAATCACAAATAATATTGTGGTTGATTACTTCCAGAAGGTTCCGTGGACACCGTGTAGGCTCTAGTGCCTATGTATGTCTCCACTAAAACATTTTCGTAACGCGGCACAACCCACCCACACAGACGGGTAACTAATACGAGTAATAAAATAAATTCCCTGTATAAAATCGGTCGGGTCGAGTTTTTTTCTTTGTCAATTAAAAATTACCGAGGGTTCCAGGTACTCGACGTTACTCACCCGGACAATAAAACGAACTGTTTGTCTCTATGTAGAGATCGGGCAGAGCAACATTATAGGCCGATGCTATTATTATTATTTGACATCAACTCCAAATAGGGATGAAACTTTAATTCATAGACTATTACTACTAGCCACTAGTGTTTATCTACTGGATATATAAATTTGATTATAAGTATTGCTGTTTTGTGGTTTAATAGTAGCAAAAGGAGTTGAAGGCCACTTTATGATTTGATCTTTGGTGGTCACAAAGAAGACCAACTGCAACCAATGTCAGGTAGTATATGAATATTACCCAGGGAACGTCCTTCTTACTGCTGTACAACAAAAGGCAGTAGAGTTTAGCAGCAGCGATCGTTGCAGCCATATTGTGAGCGCAGGTGAACTCTACATAAAGGGGTGGTATCACTTTTATATAGGATATGAACTATTACCAAATAAATATAACTTACAACTTGAAACAGAGTTTCTTTACGATAGCTTGTAACATTTACAACTGACGTAATTAATCGAAATTTATGAATGGCCACAGTGCTAACATATGCGTATCGTATAGTTCCTAGAGAATGAGGCGTTTGATATTATTGTTTTAACATAACAATGAAATTGCTTTAAAGTTTTTTTTTTACATAAATAAACTTAATCAACCAAGATTGAAATGGTAAATGTTATCTCTTACAGTGGTCAATTTTCTCATTGTGATTCTAATGATTAAGATATTTTACATTGAAATCTCTCAAGGCCTTAATGTGGTTGCAGATGTCAGAACGTGTAAAATTGAGTACCGCTAAGTAATATCAATATATGCACTATGGTATGGTGATCAAGTGGCCTCCAGGCCTTTTCTGTTTGCCAATATAAATCTAGAAATCTCTCACGAACAATGCGCTACAGGTAGATTTGACTCTGTTTTACCTGACTTCGGAGGTGAAGATGTTTTACTCGACAGCATTATGAAATTTATATGTATTTTTATACTCTAATTTCATCCGGTATCCACTGTGCAACAAAGAAAGCATTTCGTAATTTATTGCTGGCTCTATCTACATCTAAAAGTGTCGGTGTTAAAACAACCTACTGATAATTGCTAATTGGGATCGCCATGAGGTTAATCGCGGAGACAAAAGAAAAAGATGGCGCCGCGGGCGCAAGACAAATGCGAGTACAGCGTATAAATAAAAAAAAAACTATTTCTAACCTGCCTGTCCACACCCCGCGTCACACTCACAGGTAGAACGAACATTGAACATACGAAGGCAATTAACTTTCGGTACCTGAGGTTACATATGTGTGATTTATGCGAACACGTCCTGTGCGCGTGTGTAGGTGTGCTTTTACATCGTTGCTAGATTGATTGCTTCTCACATGGCACTTAATTTCCTCAAGAATACATTGCTGGTTTCGTAGCGAGATTTGTGATTTACAAAACAACGCGACAAGCAATGAATTATACGTAATAGTTTTCATACACGTTACGCTTCAGGTTTTGAATTCGATATAGAGTAGATCCACTTGCGCAAACACAAGGGAGTTATAACATTTTATGTACGGTAAGGTCCAAGAAATAAATCGTTTTGGTTTAATGGAGTTTGAGAATTTATGTTTGGCTTAATATCTAATACATTTTTTACGTGTCGGCGGTCCGTATTCGCTAATTCTTTGAGCCTTGGGACTTTTAAATTCAACGCATTACGGTGTGTTAAAGGAATTTTGGGACGTCGTGCATCGCAATTATCGCACATTACAAGTGATATTAAATCATAATCTTTTCATTTTGTACCTAAAACAACATTTGCAAGCTTATTCCTATAAAAAAAATGTAATTTCTATGTTCACAACAATTTATGTCATGTAAAAAAAAGTAACATCACGCCTGTAATCCCCAAAGAGGTAGGCAGAGGAATGTAGAACATTCCCACATTTCACCAGTTACGTTTACGTCCCACTATGGAATAAATGTTAAACCTATTGCCATGCATCGGGCACATATCCAAAGTCCGAGCCACTACTAGAAAATCAAAATTAGAAAATTTTAGTAGTGCCCTACCCGGGAATCGAACCCAGGATCTCCTGATCAGCAGTCGCATTTGTAACCAACACAACCAACGAAGCAGTCAACATAAAATTATGATGAAGTACACCAGTACGAGAACGGTCCGAGTTAATATAATTATGTAAAAATTTAATTCTCAATGGCCACTTTATGCCCCGCTCATCATTATTACCATTCGTCGTCAACACTTTTACCTTTCCACTTTTCGATACGGTTTTTACTCCGAATGAGAAGGATCAAGGTCATACTCTACTGTTATGGCAAGGCGCGAAATTGGCAGACTAAAAGAACTTGTAAGCAGTGTAGATTTCCTCACGTGGTTTTCCAATACCATTTCACTTGCTGTAAATATTAAAATATCAACTTTTTGGTAAAGAGGTGCGCGCCACAATTTCACTGCAAACCACTGATGGTTTTATTTTTACTCCGGAGTAATGAAAATGTTTTGTTCGCGATTAAAATATGCAGACCGTTGAGGTCAGCTAGATCTAAGCTCTAAAATATAAAAATATTACAGTTAATGTATTGGTATACGTAAAATCATGCCTGTGACCTTTGAAGAGGTAGACAGAGAAGTGTAGTACATTTCCACGTTTCATCACTTACGATTACGTACCCCCATAGTACAGGAGGTGAGCCTATTATAATGCTTCGGGAAAAAATCCAAACATCGCTATTATAAATTCTTACTAGAAATTCAAAGTTTAAAAAAAATCCTATAGTACCCGATCCGGAAATCGAATCCAGGACCTCTTGATCAACCGTCGCACTTCGTAACGAATCGGTGTTCGTGATGAAGGTGCTTAACCAATGAATATAACATAAACAACTGACGTCGATTGTACTCGAATAAATAATAACCCTCAGGTACTCCAATACTTGAAAAACAGAGACAGAGAGCCGTAAGTGGCGTGCAAACATTAGGGCGAGATGTGCGACATATTGTGACCTGATTATTTAGGCAGTGAAATAATTTTATTACACAATGAATAACAATATCTCAAAAACATCCACTCCCCATGCAATAGGACGTAACATCACGCCTGTAATCCCCGAAGAGGTAGGCAAAGGAGTGTAGAACACTCCCACGTTTCACCAGTTAATGTAATCCCCGAAGAGGTAAGCAGAGGAGTGTAGAACACTCCCACGTTTCACCAGTTACGTTTACGTCCCACTATGGAATAGGTGGTGAGCCT
>DWDU01000668.1:0-17557 GCA_018245575.1 Jemadia suekentonmiller | reverse complement strand
AATAGACAGACAAAAATTGTAAAAAAAAATATTGTGGTATATGTAATGTGTTTTCATACATATGCATTTAGTAAAAAGCGATTATTTTAATGTTTCTAAAAAACACTCCAATTTTATTTATATGTTTATAGATGAGGAAAGAACAAAAATTAAATATTTTCTGTACATATATGGAAATTTGTTTTTAACATGTAAGTCCTAATTTAATGAAGTGGATACAATGGTAAGAACTGATTAGGGTCATGATTGATTAAAGTAATCCAAGTGTTCTCCAACTGAACAGTTTTCTACGGAATTGTGTTATAAATACAAGTATGACATAAAACACACCATTAGTATTCCAGTTTATTCGGGTACATCATATTTTTATGTAATCCCAAACTCTTCATAAGATAGAACAAATATTACTACAATAATAATATGTCATCTATTTGTCTGTCTACCCCGTAAGAGACCTGGCGTGAAGATATGTATGTATGTATAATTTGTCACTACTTTCACACAACCATGTGACTGTCAAGTCTAAACTAGGAAGACACAGTGTTATGAGAATCTGAATGTCAAAAATTACTTAAATATATAATTTTTTTAATTAACACAGGCACATACAGTAAATTAGGTAAGTGATAAAAATGTGGATAAGTTGATTGGATTAAAATAAATATACCCTATAGTTTTTAATCAAAACCTAACTAAAAACCAGACTCACCTTCAAATAATAATATTAATGGCATCTTGACAGAAAAATTCTTTGTCTGCAAGTTCAAATGATAGAAACAAGTAGCAATAAGCCATAGAGGAATTATTTATTTTCAAAATTATTGTTTAATAATTATAAGGTAATCAATTCTCTAATGATATGATAATTGTGCTATCTAGCATTCAATAATTAGCTACTGACCAAGATAAATCACAATATACACACTGAATCTATAAACATCTCACAATGATTGAGTAAAGTCAAACTGCAGTTTTATGTTACACTATTATGATACTTAGAGAGCACCAAGTGCCAAATAACTTCATCATTACAAACCTGAGGTATTTCTTCTACATTCATCATTATCTTTCATCATTCCATTGTACAAGTAATTAGATATTCCATTTTCACTATACATATTATATTTTCTTCTAAGCAATTTCAGAAACAAGTTAAACATGATTATAACTAAAATGAATTTTAAGAAAATTTACACATTGGGTTACAACCATAAATATAGTAATATTTTAGCAGTGGTGTTTTATCACAATATTTGAAGTATAATGAAAATGGCTATTGAGGTAGCATAATTTAATAGCTAAAACAACACTATTGGGAATTTCTGAATAAATATTACCCATATTTATTGAAGATTATAATAAATGTTTTAAAATAATATAATTATAAATAGTATTTTTTTACACTTCAAAATTTATGTTTTTAGACACTTTGTAAACACTTTAAGATGTGAGAGTTATCGAATGTTGACATGTTATGTAAAGAAAAAATCTGAACAAAAAATTATAAACCCTCCAGAATCTAGTGATACAGATTTAATAATCCGACTCACCTGTTCTTTGGGTTCATCCAAGTGGGAGTAGAGCACTTTCTCAGACAAGGTCATGTCACGACCTAGTCGTTTTTTAACCACCTCCAGATTCTTTGTCAACTTTTCGTACGGCAATGGAGCCTTGTCGAACTTCGACATAGCGACCTAAAAACACCATGTCACTGCATAAAACACAAGATGTAGGCCACCAAATGATATTTTCAACTTTGCACCGATTACATAACTATGTATTAGGACCATTAAAAACACTGGTAATTGCACTTTTCGCGACGTTCACAGGTACCTGAGCCGCTGCGGCGCTGAGGGGTGACAAACTGAAGCATCTTTGCTGGATCTCCAAGAGTACAGCCCTCGTCCTGCCACCCTGAAACAACAGATTGCCTGTCAGAAACACCATCAGATAACAACAGCTCGTGCTTATATTTACAAGATATGAACGTTTAAGCGCAGATCCTGCTTGTAGTATAGATAACCCGAGGTGATCTCGTAAAACTTAAGTGATATAACCATATTCATTCATATACTCACTATCGTAATTTCGCACAGTGATAACGCCGTAAACAAAAACATAGCGTTTATATGTTTAATTCGCCGTTATATACGCTTTGCAAATAATTCCTTAACACATATATCATTCAATGTTAGAACTTACCTGGCCATGCAAAACTCTCATACAGTGTGCCATGGTTGCGGGACCGACGTATACCAGTAAAAATTTGTAAATCTACACTGATAATTAATTGAATTAAGGCAACATGGATCACTTTCAACCTTAGCCCCTATCTGCGAAGCGGTAAATTCCTGTAATAATTCTTTTTATTAACGTTACTGACGACTGTTACGCCGCCTCAGCGGAATAATTTTGGCAGTTTGATTTGGCACATTGATATCGTTCGGCTGGGTTTTGGCACTTATCGCGTATTTTGTTGCCAGGTTACTAATACATACCAGATTATATTGGAGATTACCTTCTATATAAATATACAAATTTCATTTGGAAATTGTGTATGTTGAATTATTATATTTCATTAGAAAGTATAGATATTTACTGACACTGATTTTTTTTCTGTCTCTTATATTGTTTCACTGTTGGGACATGGGTCTCCTCTCAGAATGGAAGGATTAAAGCCATAATCTGCCACGCTGGCCAAGGACGGGTTGGCAGAATTCACACTTAGAGTTCTCTAGATACTCGTATTGATATTAATAAATTGACGAAGTTTGCGTCTGAGGACTTTTTTGCCAGTATAAAACACTAAATTACATTTAAAAAACAAAGTGAGCAATTCATAAACTACAAAGTATGAATGCTATTTATTAATTAATAGAATGCAGTACAATGAATTACACCGACGCATAATTATGATGTAGTACTATTACTATTTACAATTAGTAGTAGTGAATTAGCAATGTGTGTAATTAGGTAGATCAATAAAGGAGCATAAAGACCAACATATTTTAGGTGCGCTTTACGCTTGTAATGGCATACGCCCATATTGTACATCAATAAAACAAACGCTCATGTACTCGCGCCCACACACATAAACACTCGTTTTGTACCAATTTTAGTGCGATGTGAGGGGAAGGGTCAATGCGCGTACGAAATGTGCTTCGAGCAAAAAGCGCGGAAACGGACTTCTATGCATCTACAAAAACGAGCGTATACGCGTCGAAAACATGCTGGTCTGAAAGTACCCTAGTTTATTGAATACCATTATGCTATTTATTTATATTTAATAACTTTGTAATATACTATTTACTAATATTGTAATATACTATTGGGTATTATAACTTATTAAAATTTTAATATAAGTACTACTTGCTAAAATATTAATAGTGAGTAAGTAAGTAATATAATACAATAGTTCTGGAATTCATTTACACATGTAAACCAATTTTCCTTATTTTATTAGACTGACAGTTGACATTGACGTTTCATCTGTCACAGTGATATTTTGATACATAATAGTTTATAGTTGCATTTGCTTGCAGTGTCTGATTAAAATTAGACTATTCACTGTTTATGTTGTTTTATGCATTTTATTTTAAATTATAGAACAGAAATGTAAACGAGCTCTAAAATAGTTTTAATATTATTATTGTTAAAGAAATAAATAATCTTTAACATGGCTAATGCGAGTGCTACTATACAGGTAAGTACGCCCATTGAAATCAAAACAACCATTTGCATAACATCACGCCTGTCAAGCCCGAAGAGGTAGGCCGAGGAATGGTTTACACTGCCACATTTCATCAACTACATCCCAATATGGAATACGTGGTGAACTTATTGCCATACACCGGGCACATTTACTGTCTCCGAGCCACAACTAGAAAATTTAAATTAGAAAAATCTAGTCGTGCGCGACCCTTGATTGAACCCAGGGCCTCCTGAACGGCCGTCGCGCTTGTAACTAACACGACCAACGAGGCTGTCAACAAACATTTATTTAAATCATTGTTAATTAAACTGAAGAAGAAACTGGGAACTGCTGGTTACGGACGACCCAGGGCGTGGCAGTGTACCGACGATTAGGGAGCGTAAATAGGCGCGAAATGGTGCAGTGGACTTTTCTATGGCTAATGGGTTAATTTAATTGAATGTGAATTATAGAATATTGATTGGTTTAAGATAACCATGTCTAAAACTTCAGCAACTCTGTTACTTCAGGGCAAAATAATCTCTGTTGAACAGAAATAGTACTATTTTGCATTTCTTGGTCGCTAAGTAGTATTATTAATTGTAGAATTCAAAATCCGGTAGACATTAACAAGGCACAAAAAATACCAAACCAAGTGAATCATTTTGTCATTTGCTATTATGTGAATTCAAAAGATTATTAATGATGTCTATCATATATTGATGGCCATAAACTGTGCTGTCATGTAGTAACAGTGTGGTATCACAGCCATTTGAAATTGGAACATAAAAATATTGGTCTAACTGGCAATTGCTTTTTCTGCACTATTGGGCAAAGGTGCTTATTTAGTTTAGGTGTTTTGTTGATAGTGTGTTATTATTGTAATTCAACAGCTTAATGTGATTTCCATTGCTTGGAACAATGTTTTTTACTGATATTGCCAAGTGAATGACACAATACACATGTAATGTAACAAAACATGTGAAGCATAACAAATTGTTTATGTTAAGAAACAAACATTTTGTTACATCACATTTGTAATCCCCTAGGAGGTAGGCAGAGGAATGCAGTATACTCCAAAGTCTTACCAGTTCTATTTATGTCTATGGAGTAGGGGGTGGGATTGTTGTCTTACACTAGTCACAAGTCCGGAGAAAGAGTCGCAAATAGAATTTCAGGTTGATAAAACCCAATAGTACCCATCTCAGGAATGGAACTCACGAACTCTTAATCAGCAGTTGTGTATGTCACAACTGGACCACCGAGGCTGTAATGTATTCTGTTTAATAAATGACTTTTATACCTGTAACATTCTTATAGGAGATAGAAGGCATAGATGATTATTGGGGACCAGCATTTCGGTCAGTCTATGAAGGAGAAGGTGGCCATGAAGCTTTTGTACAGCAGCTTGATGAAAGGATCAAGCACCATGATAAAGAGATTGAGAAATTGTGCAACTTTTATTATCAGGTGAGGATTTGAACATTGCACTGTCATAGCTCATAGGAATGTGTACTGCATAGAATGCAATTTTGTCATTAATCAACATATATACTTATTACTGTTTGCCTTTTCATTTATATGTCTGAGATATTTTTTTTAATATGAACACTAATGTGTGAATAACATCTCAATTAATTGACACTTCATTTGTTACTGCAGGGCTTCATAGATTCAATTAGGGAACTTTTACAAGTGCGCTCCCATGCAGAGGAGCTTCATGCGGAGATATCCAATGTGGATGCCAATGTCAAAGAGACCACTGAGGGTAAATCATATTTTCCTTTGTACATTGAACCTAGCGAACAGGCAGATGGGCCACTTGATGTTAAGTGGTCACCGCCACCCATGGATCTGTGTGAAAAGCCAGCAAATAATTGGAAACACATCTGTATGTGTTTCCAATTATTTGCTGGCTTTTAAGGAGAGGATTTTGTGGACTTTGTAAATGGATTTTCTGTCCATCAGCAATGTTTAATTTTAATACACAAGTTCACAGCCAGTGTTAAATATGATTTAAATTATACCTAAATTGTTTTTTCCTGTGATGATCCTTTGGAACCAAAATACTTTTTGTATGTCTGTCTAACATACCCCAAATGCACATTATGGTTTAAACATAGTCGAATGAGCAAATGAACCGTAAAAAGTAACATTACACCTGTAAATTCCAAAGAGGTAAACCGAGATGTTTGTTTATAGCCTACTATAAAATAAGAGCTTAGCCTATTGCCACACTCCAGACACAGATCCAGACTTCTAGCCACACCAAGAAGTACAAACCAACCCCAGATTAGAACTAACAAGTCCTTGATTAGCAATCTCGATTGCAACGTAGTCAGGCAGTTGGCCATTTAATTTAATATTTACTTATCTAATAAGTAATTCGCTGTTATTTAGGTAACTTTTCAACATTTTCATTATTGCTTTTCTACTGAATTTATTAAAATTTGTATAGTTTAATTTTTATATAGTAGCTTTGACAACCAGGTTTATGCACAAGGGCAGAGGAGCTGATCAGAGTGCGCCGTGTCGAGATGAACATAGCAGCGACCATTGAGAAAATGGAGTTATGTCTGCCGCTTTTGACTACCTACTCGAAGTTGAAAACACAAGTGGAAGCTAAAAGGTATGACACATATTATGCACTGAAATATGTTAGTCATATGTACACTGCCTGACATTAAGTGGTTAATAAACCTTATAGACATGTCTGTGCCTAGTGTCAATTTGGACTGATTCAAATATCATATGCAGGTCCATAATTGTAACACTACTATAATTTATGATGCAGTGACTAACATTAAACAGAAAACATTTACCAGTGGATTCTGTCAATTTATATTGATAGGTAATTCCATTATTAAACTTATATTGGAGTCTCATAGTCATGAGTTTAAAAAATAATATATTAATTTACTAATTAACTAATTGGTTTTTTTTTGTAAACATATATATTTCTTATGGAGTAGGTGAAGAGTACCAAATGCCTGACATTCCTACAAACCTGTAGTGCTTTTTCTATAATAATCACTACTCTCACACTCTGTTTATACAAGCACACCTATTTCGGACACCTCTGACTTCCCTATTAGCGTCCAGTTACTTTTGCTTCTTGAACAGATATTATCCAGCACTGAAGACACTGGAACAGCTGGAACACGTGCTGCTCCCCCGTGTGGGTCCGTACAAGTGGTGCGCTCAGATTTCAGCAGACATTCCTCGCCTGCGCCAGTCCATACAAGACGCGTCGATGGCGGATTTGAGAGATTTTCTGGAGAACATACGCAAGCTTAGCCCTCAGGTAAATTAGTCTAGATTATTTGGTTATACTATATACTTAACTTACCACATAATATTTACTTAAACATGTAATTCCTTATAAATTGTAATTTAATGGTGTTCTTAAAAAATAGTTTATGGTTATCTTCTATGAGTATAAGACACAAGTAATAAAGTGCTATAAATTTTCAAAATTTATCTTCAAATATTGTTTGGTTTCATCTAATTAATTTACTTAAATATAAAGTACCTACCTGTCTATATAGAATGAAATATCATGGAAATTATATAATTTCCATGATGTGCAGGACTGATTAGCAAATTTTTAATGATTTTCTGTAATTGAATCTTTCTTCATAACAGGTTGGTGCTATGGCTTTGAAACAAACACAAGAAATGCTCGGACGAAGTTTAGCAAATATAGTCAAAAATAAAAAAGGTATGCAATTATAAGCTTGCACTAAATTCAATGTTTTTTCTAAACAATAATATTTTAAACAGTAGTGATGTTTGGCATTTAATACTCTCTGTCTACACCGTAAAGCACCTAGCGTGACTGTGTACTAGTAGTATTATGAATGTGTTATGTTATGTGGTATAAGTTCCTTTTTCAATTTCCAGATATGGCAGTGCTTGGTATATCTAACAAAGAAAGTGTTGGGCCGCAGTGTCCCCATGAGCTGGTGGACTTCAGTCCACTACACCGATGTCTGCACATTCACAGCGTGTTGGGGGCCAAAAATGATTTTATACAGTATTACAGGTGAGCTGTGATCTGGAATATGACATTGTATGTGAGGTGTACTCTAGAATATTGATCATGTCTACTTTTTATTTTGATATGGTACGCCACGCGCCAAACGTGTCTTAACAGCTGAAACAGTGTAGTGGGCATGCTTTTGTAGTTGATTTGTAGCAGGCTGCACCGAGTTCCATGGTAGGTCAATTACATGGTCACAGTTATGTGAAATACCCAATCCATACCTCTGATGAAGTAATGAATTTAATTATGGTAATATTGATAATTAAAAAACATTATTTCAGCAAAGTTCCTTTGTATTGGGTTACTTGGTTGATGAACAATTTCTTTTCAGAGCCCAACGCAAACAACAAGCACGTCTTGTATTAATACCGTCGTCTGGAAACTTGCACGACTCCATCCAAAGCATGAAAAGCTACTTGAACGCGGTGCTGGGCTTTTTTATCCTCGAGGAGCACCTCCTCAGCGCTGGAGCGGGACTCGTTTCCAAAGACTGGCTGCTGGACACCTGGAGCATGTCCGTCACCAAGGTGGCATCCACGTTGAGAACGAACACCTCCCTCATCACGGACCCTACACTGATGCTGAGCATCAAACACCAGATCATGCTGTTTATTAACGCTTTGAAGTAAGTAAATCTATTTCTGTCTGGGACATTTCATATCTAAAATAAAAGTAGGTATGTAATGAAAAATAAAGAAATAGGAGGAGTTTTGCCAGGGGCGAGAATCGGTGGGGGGAGGAGATATTGTTAACGACGTGTTGTATACTCACAAGTTTCACCAGTTACATGGTGATCATAAAGACCTGTGAGTCTATTGCCGAAAAGGAACAGAAATCCAGAGCCTGAACCACTATTAGACATTCGAACATAAGTTAGAAAAATTCAATAGTACCCAACTTGGGAATCGAACCCAAATCTCTCGATGAGCAGTCGCGCTTGCAACCTCTCGACCAATGAGCGATTGAATTGTGTATTCTTATGAATAATAATTGAGCAATCGCAGATGCTACGGCCTGCCCACGGACCCGCTGCCCACGCTGCTGCAGGAGATGGCGGAGCACTACACGGAGGTGCTGATGCAGCGCTGGGTGGCCGTGTTCCGGGACATACTCGACAACGCTTCCTTCTTGCCTATCGAAGTGAGCATTTTGTGGGAGAAGCACTGTTTAAGGAATTCCATATTAGTCTTAAGGGATTATCATTAAAAGTATATATGTATGTATATATTTACTTTTAAAGAATATTTTACTATTCTGAGGAAATATTTTTATTTCTTATGAGGTTGTTTATTATTTTTTTGTATTTATGTACTTTTCTTAAGGAATTATTTATTGATTGGAGCAGCGAGGTGACACAATTCCACTGTTGCACAGTTGTGGCAAACATTCGTGTCCGCTAGTGGGTGGTAAAAAGACAACTCTTTTTCCACTCTTCCAAGAAGTCACGTAAATTGCTTTGAACGAATTTTCTATGAAGTGGGAGAATGTCGTATACACATATAGATAAATTTTATTTAAAATTTGTTAGAAGGATTGGTTAAAAGTTATAGAATTAATTTTAATTCAAAAGATATTAATAATATTGATAGAATATTGATAATTACATCCGTCACTCGTGCCCAACGGTGGGTAGCCGCTGGAATTATTATAATATATTTGATTGACTTGGAGTATTTGTTCATGGCTCGCAGGTGGAAAATCAAGAGCAATACGACGGCGTTATGGACACATTCCCCTACGAGGGGGAGGAGTTGGAGACTCAGCCGTTCCCAAGAAAGTAGGTGCTCTTTGTAATACAAGAAACGTGTCTACGAAGCATTTATAATTAATGTCTATTACGAATATCACATGGCAGTTGTGTTGCTGTGAGAGTATGGACACAAGCTGAAATTAGATTTGTTCACATTATTCGAAAATGACAATATCATTATACGGGAGAAAAGATTCGTTTCCAAAAGAGGTAGGGTACAATAGGATGACGATGATGATAGTGGTAACGGTGATCACCAATAAATGTATGCATATGTGTGTTTTGTCAGGTTTCCGTTCTCGTCGGTAGTGCCGGCGGTGTACGTGCAGGTGAAGGAGTTCATATACGCGTGGCTGAAGTACTCGGCGGGGCTGGGGCTGGGCGGCGCCAGCCGCGCCGCCGCCGCGCGCCACTCCGCCTCGCTGCTGCTCAGCCGCTCCTTCACCGGCTGTCTGTCGGCGCTGTTCCGCCGCCCGCTGCCGCTCATGCAGCTGGTGCAGGTGCGCGCTCGCCACGCGCCCACGACTACCATTCATATTGTCTGTACGGTATTGGACTGCCTGCTATTCTACTATGCTGCTGTTAGAATGGCAGCAGTCATTCCAGTGCGTTGTTGTTGCGACGTACGCCTGCCAACTTGGTTAAGGAGACCACTGCGAGTAATGATGTGAACGGAATTTGTTTTTTATGTACTTGATGCGAATGGTAGTATGACTGAAAGAATAAACGAGAAAGACACAATTCTAATCTGGAAGAAATTCATTAATGATGGAATCATAGCCTGATTCAGAGTATGATGTTGCCATTTTATTATTCTGAGCAGACTGTATAAACTTCCTGCAGATAATTTATAAATATAGTGTTATAGAAAATTAAAGAGTATTTAAATTAACACAGTTCATCAGTATATATAAGTGTGCATTATTATTTTTTTTTTCTTTCAGATTATAGTCGACACGCAGTACTTGGAAGACGCCACGTCGTACCTCTACGAGTTCATCAGCAACATCACCGGGTCGGAACTGGTGACGACACAGGTACTATACACACAACTGATGTTCTTAGTTTAAATAAATACTTTTGTCATCTTAAAATCTCATTCTCCGTCTTTGATTTATGATAAATAATAAAAATAGGATATTTTGTAAATAAATGCAACAAATCATCTTCATGATGACCTGAGATCTGGAAAATTATATGTTTGTCAATAACTAGTGACCCAATTGGCCTTTAGCCATTTCTCTAATATAAAACAAAAAATATAACAAGGTTGCTGTGTCTTATATGACACGAAGTTTTCCCATATGATTGTAAAAACTGTGATTAGGTGTGACTGCAAAAGCTTTATAATGAGAATGCGCAGGCTCCGGGCAGCATGTTCCAAGTGGCGCGCGACGACGCCGAGCAGCAGATCTGTGAGAAGCTGGAGAAGAAGGTCGACGAGTTTCTCGATCTCGAGAATTACGATTGGTTATTGGGTAAATACGTAGCCCAAGTTATTTTCCACTGAATTCACTGAAAATATCGGTTATAAATATATATGCATATGTAAACGCATACGGACACGCACACGCTCGCTCGCCCGAGCCCGCACGCACGCACGCACGCACGCACGCATGCACGCTCGCAAACACGCACACACGTATATCTAAAAACTCGTTTGAAAATTATATTTCTTTTGGCGTTTAGGATAATAGATTAGACTGACAAATTTGCTTGCACCAATGTAACACGTAAGATGGTGGTTTCTAGATGAGAAATGATCTGTTACCTGTTTACTCCACAGTGGAGCCGAGCGGGCAGGCGTCGTCGTTCGTGACGGACATGCTGAGCTACCTGTCGGGCGTGCTGGCGTCGCTGGAGCAGCTGCCCGGGCGCGCGCGCGCCGCCGCCGTGCGCGCCGCCACGCGCCGCATCGCGCGCCGCCTGCGCGCGCTGCTGCTGGACCCCGCCGTGCGCCAGGTGTCCTCGGGCGCGCTCTACCAGCTGGACCTGGACGTCATCCAGTGCGAGCAGTTCGCGGCCGCCGAGCCCGTGCCCGGCCTCGCGGAGGGCGAGCTGCTCGAGCACTTCGCGAGCTTGAGGTCGGTCGCTTGCTCCGTTTATGTTGCTACTGGATAAACGGTGCTTCAGTGTGTAACATTGTATACTGTAACATTGTGTTATAGCTCGTGGAAACCAGCTAGAAACCTTGCTATGATGACGTAATAGCGAGTTACCGACGCGTCGTAGCGGAGTCGCGTGGTGGGAGGGGAAGTGCATGGCATTCGCAAGCGCCTAGTTGATTTCTCCGTACTTTAATAGTAATTAAATTAAATTATTAAAAGCTTAACTTTAGTATTTTAATTCCTGGACCTACTAATTTAATGCGTTTAATGAATTATTGAATTCTCCGAAGGCAACTGCTCGACCTGATAACGGGCTGGGACTGGTCGTCGTACCTGCACGACGTGGGCATCGAGGGCGGCAAGTACGCGCTGGTGACGCCGCGCGACGCCGCCACGCTGCTGGAGAAACTGAAGGAGGCGGAGCAAAAGTCCTCCGTCTTCGCCGTGTTGAAGAAGAACGAGCGAGACAGAAGGAAGTTGCTCGACACCGTGTTGAAGCAGCTCAAGCAGCTGCAGAACCAGGACGGCTGACGTGGTCTCAAAAGTGTTGAGTTGCTTATATGCTTCCTGAAGGTGATTTGATGTTGCTTTTGGAACTGAAGCGGAGACTTATGGATCACTTCAGGAGTTTCGCCTGACTATTATAATGGCATTATTGTTAACTATTTTTGTCGTGTCGGGTTTGGATTCGAGGCTCATTTCACAATAAAAAGCTTTAAGATTGGAATCCACAACGTTACCTAAGTGCTAGCAAACGTTGTACCATGTTGTCCGTGCATGGAATCACATGGAAGATTCCTAAAGCGCGCAAGATTCCATACGATATTTTTGTTCACGAATTTAAGGAGTGATCTTTAATCGCACATAGCTTTCAAAGTTATTTGTGCGTACCAGAAATTTTGTATTTGAGATTCATTTGGGGGAAAATTGAAATATGTATAAACTCTACAATTAAACTAGAATTCCTTCAAATCAAATTTATAATTCATTTATTTATGGAATAACTTGTAAAACCGTCAGTATCCTTATAATATAAGACATAAAAATATGAGATGAATTGAGAATCATAACTTTTTGTATTAAAAATAAACCATTTTAATAAATAGGTATATAGAAACAATGTAATCGTTATAGTATATTATTGTTAGTAATGATTTAAAACTCTACAACAGTTAGAGCAAATTTATTATTTTATTATTTAGGTATGTAGCCTAAAACTATGTAAATATTGAGATAAAATACTGACGATAAATAGCTATCGAATTTTACTTGATAACGGATGTACCAGACCAGTTGCAGCTTCGGAAAATAAAAGTCTTCATTTTCCACATAATATCATGCAATTTAAAATACATGTCGATACTAATATTGGCCTGGTATTTCAAACACAAGTATTTTGAACACTTCATACACATGAGATCCAACTAGTGTTCACGGTACTGGCGCTCTCGTAGACACATTTACTACCTACCACAATATAAATAAATGGCCATATAGCAGCTTCAACAATGTATTACATTGCAAGTAATCCTTTCACCGCGATGGCTGATCAATAACAATCTGCTGTCGACTCGGAAAAGAAGAAACAATGTATCTGAATGTCGTATAGATTCCATTCGTCTTGGAAGGCAATTGTATAAATGCTAAACATATTAGTGTTATTTCTGTCTGTGTTGAGCAATTATACAAAGCATAGATTTATAATAAATTATTTTCATACGTTATATGTCATAGGTGTTTTATTAGCAAATCCATAGTTCCCTGCTTTACACATCGAAATTAATAATTAAAATTTTCGTTTTAAAGGCGTATGTAATGTTCTATTAATGAAAAATGTACAAAGTCACATATTTTTAATTCTTTTCTTTAAGATTTTTGACAAATAATTCACGAATTTTATTCTTGCCGCTGTAATCAACACTATCATGGTCACCAATGCAGCCAGAAAACATATCGAGAATGATTTGAAGGCTATTTTATGGGCTAAGCGATTTTGGAGTTCATTATTATGTAAATTTCCAGGGGCTATTTAGTTCCAAAGTAAGCGTAGGTACGCATTTATACGACTATTTCGTTTTGTCTGGTGGTTGTACAGTCCTCCTTCCTTTGTTTTCCTTAAGGAGTAGGCAGAGGGGAGCAGTACTTCCACGTTTCATCTGTTATTTTACACATTTCATGGAATAGGAGGTGAGCCTAATGCCTTAAGCAAGCACAATCCAGACTGAGATACTACTAGGAATTTCTAGCTAGAAAACCTGATTAATACTTTGCCCAACCTAGGGATTGAACCCAGAACCTTTCCCTTAACAGTGGCGTTTGCAACCTTAATCAAAGAGATACATGCACATATGTAATTATATTATATCAATTGCAACCTTTTCCTTTCATGGTCGAATATACACGTGTTAATTTAGAAGCTCATTCTCGATTGTATCTCGCGAATAAAAATCGTGGGCTCCACATCACGAGATAGCAATGAACAGTCGATAAGTACCAGCAATGAATCGACATTAGCACACCGAAATGATATTATGAGTGATTATAAGATTAAATCTACCATTCATGTCTCTATACAATACTTGATCTAATTGATACGGCCGTTAATATATTATGGTGGCATGTACACAGCAAAGT
This sequence comes from Jemadia suekentonmiller, assembly GCA_018245575.1. NCBI lineage: Eukaryota > Metazoa > Arthropoda > Insecta > Lepidoptera > Hesperiidae > Jemadia > Jemadia suekentonmiller. Next base: position 3,329 of record DWDU01000668.1, on the reverse strand, counting down.
GGGGCGTAGGTTTGTGTTGCCATTGCCATGGTGCCACAGTGTTTGGTTCATACATCTATACAGGTAATACAGCTTGTACCTATAGAATGTTTAGCATACAATCATGGACGTCGGCAGCAGGGTGCAAGAGGGTGCAAGTGCACGCTGCATGCTGCCGCCCCTTCAAAGTTTTATGTTTGGCCTTATGAGAATCTCGATAAGTCAAAAAAAGCTCGACTGCTACCGTGCCTTCAAAGTTTTATGTCTGGCCTTATGAGATCTCGTTGACCAAAAAAAATTTTTCGCCCCCTGAACAATAAAGCAATTACTCTCATTTAACATAAACATTTATATCAATTGAAAAAAAAACAAAGAGACGGGTGTTGCCATATATCGGTTTATATATCCAACGGTTAATATAAAGCACGCTTACAACAAAACTAGGGCAAATAAATAAAATCACAATACAATTGTTAAGTCATAGGGCGGCTTCACAATTTCTATTAATGAATGGACTTATAACTGGTATATCGGTGTGGCGTCGATCTAGTGAAAACTTATGTCCAGCAGTGGACCTCGAAATGCCAATGCCTGGAACGTAACTTAGAACCATTCTAAAGCCGCTTTTTTATTTGATTAGATTTATTTGTGCAGTCGTGTACATAATGAAAGTATTTGAAGAATTATATCGTTTTGATGGCTATACTTAGGAAAAAAACAATTTATCATTAACATACATAAAAGACCTAATAAACAAATTAAAGTAACTTTATCTATCAAGCAATTAGTGCAAATATTATTTTTGTAATAAATTCAGTTTTGATCTTGGATACTCTAATGGCATCCATAAAACAAAATCTTAACACACTTCGCACATCGAGAAGTAACAATAATAAAAAAAAACCGGCATGACAACTTCAAATATCGAACGATCGACCGTTAATCATTGAAAAGTGAAACAGACGGGCCAAAAATATTACATTGACATTGCACAATGTGTATCTAGATCGGCGCGTCAGATTGTATCTGGCTTATCGAGCGTACGTGGGGCAAGGTTAATCCGCGACCTTAGCGCTGATTGTGGCGCCAACATTGATTGGCTTTAAGCTTGATCATAATTCGGTAATAAACTATTAGATTAGGCTTGAACTAACAGTATTGTAAACATTAAAATTGCAAATCACCAGTAAGGTAATTAATTAATGAAATAATAATTTACAACTTCTATTTAATAAGTGTGATTAAATTCGTTTTAATGGACTTGCGGTTCGATATCCGGTTCAACAATTGTCGATTGAAAAGCAAATGTTTGTTTATGGTTATTAACTTATTATGTATTAGACTTGTATATTTATGACATGCTTTATTGAAATACACTGTTGCAAAATTCACTACCTAGTTGTCTGACATATTGTTATGTATGCAATGTGTTTGGTCTAGCAGTAGGTCGGGCTCGCTGCCCACGTCTGCTGTGACAAATGAACGCGCGAGCCGTTATCAGATACCAGCTTTGCGTGACTCGCTTTTGGTGTTAGGGATGTACCTTAACTGGGTAATAAGAATACTATTCTGGTAAATTCTATAGATCTGTCTGGTTACCGTTTAATTTTAGAGAGGATTAGTATTATTATATCATCATGCAAGATCCTTTACGGGGTAGGCAGAGAGCTCCGTATGCCAAATATTTCTTATTGTTACATTTCTTACAGATCTGACATGCTATCTCATTCTGTCAAATGTTAGTCAATTTATGTCTGATGTTTAAACGCGTATTTGTATTCACGAAGAGAAATAAATGATAAAACTTATTTATATGTATAACTTTTTATTCGTTACTGACACTTACGGAATTTATATACCTTCGTATATGGATACGCATACGAATACAAACATGCCACGAACTTACATTGCATATTATGTACATATATGTTCTTTACCAAATATATGTATTTTCGAGTTACCCCATTCACTAGTGTATATATATACCTATGATTGTTAAAATTTCGGTCCAATAAAATACAAATAAAATGTTACATATTTTATGCTGAAATAGGTACATATAGAATTTTTGTTGAACGAAATTTTATATTTAATTTTTATTGCCGACGAAAATAAAAAAATATGATGAGAGTAATATTTTCTTACTTTGGCAGGATTGTTACCTAGGTACAGGTAGATATTATTAGCTTAAAATTGTAGAATGTAGACTAAATGATTATTTAAATACGTGTTTGTTAAATATTATTATACAACCATGATAACAAGTCGAAAATGAAGATCATATGCCGCTTGTTCAAAGACGTTTCCTTTGTTTGAATTGTGTTGAAATATGTAACTGTTACTTGTCCTATTACTTTTAATTTGAATTCGTAAGGTCGTTTACATGATTTCCGCATTTAGTTCTTAAGGGTGATAGACACTGTTGTAAATATGCAAGTATTTTTATTTTATAAGAGCAGTTTCTTGCGACATCGATCGCATGGATTTCAGGTTTTGGGTTTCCAGTTTTTCTTTGTACAGGCCTAGCCGCGCCCGATCAGAGGCCCAGCCTAAGTTGAACAGTATTTAATATCCTTGGCCAAATGCAAGTGAGCTCAATTTACATTGGCCCTATAACTATCTCTTTTAACATTGTGTTCATATAATGTTCATTCATTTAACGATCGTGTATCATATAGTGACGTAAAATGTAACATCTTGCTTAAAATCCTCGAAAAGGTAGGCAGAGGAGTGTAGTACACTCCTACGTTTAACCAGTTACGTTTACGTCCCACTATGGGATAGGTGGTGACCAAATTGCCATGAAACAACAAGGCAGTCTAATCAAATAAATGTGTTCTCCGAAATACTGTAATTCTAGAAATTTGTCATTACCGTCACCGCTCCCAGGTGCAAATCATGCGCGACATTGTCTAAAGTTACAAATAGCCTGTAATTTCCAAGTCCAAGTCACCAGCCTCATGGGGGAGCTAGCACTCTGACATATCGCACAGACTGACACAATATCAAAGCTAGATGATTAGTATATGCATTGTCACTATCTACTTTGCTGAAATCTATATCTTATTTTTTTTTATGGAGTAACCTCCTACGATAATTTAAGTACTCACGATTTGTCGATGCGTTTTTCCACTTAGCGCTATTCCCTTCACAGATAACATGAGCGTGAAAGTTGAAGCCCACAATTATCAATCCATCCATCGATAAATCGTAAAAAATGGCCGTAAAATTTTTGCGCGCATAAATGTGACAGTAAACCACAGATTAATAAACAAGCAGACATTATCAACTCACGCACTCTCTGTCGAAGCTTTTACTGAAATCTGTATCAGTTAACAATAAAGGAATAA
>DWDU01000667.1:0-17557 GCA_018245575.1 Jemadia suekentonmiller | reverse complement strand
CAATAGGCTCACCTCCTATTCCATAGTGGGACGTAAACGTAACTGGTGAAACGTGGGAATGTTCTACATTCCTCTGCCTACTTGTTCGGGGATTATAGGCGTGAAGTTACGTTTTAATTTAGTAATAACTTGTCTGGGTCAGATTTCTAATACAATATCGATACGTCTATTGCAGCTGCAAATCTGTGTCCGCTGTTTTATTCCTTTCCTAAACATGTGGTAGGTAGACACCTTTAGGCACAAAATATTAGAATATACATAGTATTGAAATAGAAAATAGTCTTCATTCATCTTCTTTCTTTCTTTTTCTTCTTGAAATTATAATCAGATGTATTTGACCTTATTGCGTGTTGTCAGCTCGACTGATTTTTCAATTACCCATATGAGGCTTGCGGGCTCAGAAAGTTTAGCTCTTTTATATTAAGCAGGGATTGGAATGATGTTCTGTTCCTGTTAGAAAATCGGTTCCCTTGAAGTATTGTGTTTAGACCAGGACAACACATTTCTTCTTGGGTCTTACGGTCTATGGACTGTAGTGGCCCAGTAGTGAAACATGACCTGAAAGATCTGCATGTACATCTGTTTATCATTAAATTAATCATTAAAAGAACAAACTTCTTGAATCACCTAGAAACCTAAAATATGTAATATTCGTTATCTAACAACAAATACACCTCCTTAAAAAACGCTTGTCAGTGTTTGATACGTACGGTACTGCCTGCTGCGTTTTCATGCTCGATTGCATCAAAATCGTGAATCCTGCAGACAGACTCGTACGGCACATAATTGCAGTATATTCGAGTATACTTTTCAAAAGTGGATAACGTCCCAGGTTAATTTAAATACACGAAGCCACAGAGTGGGTTCATAAACACGTTCTGTTTGGTGTGAGTTATTCCAATATTATTAAATAGCATATGCGCTATTTACAACTTATATAATTCAGAAAAAACTTACTGCAACTTAGGTTTAAATAATTATCTTCAAACAAAAGAACATCTCTGAGATATCTCTGTAATTGTTTCGAACGTGTGTAAGGTCTGTTAGTACTAACGTTGCCAACGTGGCAGAAAAACTGTGGTCGTTTTATACCTTGTCATTGTAAGAAAACACCTGTTTTCAGCTGAAAATTAATGATGAATATTAGATTCCAAGTTAGATATTTTTAACGCATATAAAGACAAATAAAATATGAGGAAGCTTCAAAAATATCGTGAACATTTAAACTTTACACTGGATATAAAACTTTATGATATTTTCCTTTAAACTTCGAAATATATTGGTTCGCGAACATTAACTCAAATTCAGACTACAATTTCACTAATGTTATCAACGGCCCGGCATGCCTATCTGCTTCTAGTAGCTTACTTGCTTCCGCTAGTGCGAAGCATTTCGTATCTGTTTCAGGGACTTGGAGAGTTACGTCCAGCTAAGTTCGCAGCACGTGCACCAGCAGCGAGCGGCTCCGCAGCCGGCGGCGATCGTTAGCGGCGGCGGCAGGGCGCATGCGCGCGGCGTCCCGCCCGACGGCGGACAGTAGCTCGCGCACGGGCGCCGCAACAGCCCGCCTGCTCCACCACGAACCGCACCCGCGCCGCTATTTTAAAACAGTCGAGATATAGCGCATGCGAGTAGAGAACATCGATCCACCTCACACCAAATGGTACCAGTATCTAGGTTAACCGGCTAAATTTAAAGGTGCGTTTGGTACTCAAGGTCGCCACCGCCGCCGGCGCAGCTCCAAAATAGCTATTGTGCATGGAATATGGAAAACGGGAGCCCGTACCGCCGAGGGCCTAGGGGCGGGTTTCGCGTGCACTCGCTAATGGCGGACGGAATTATGTAAGAATACACGTTATTGTTTCCATGTCGATTGATTGCCGTGTATGCGAAATCCATGTTTAATTGTCCGTTGTACGATTTGCCGCGAGTGACGTGTTTACGGTTCCGCTTGGTCGTTCCCCAGTGAGCGTCTCTGATCGGTCAGTAAGTACCCGTGAACGTTTGTTATTCGCATGTAAGATATATTTAAAACGAGCCAAACGCTTGGAGAAACTAACACCCTGCCAAAACATATCTCGCACTACTCAGTGTACTTTTTTTTTCTCTTTACGTTTGCGTCCGTAAATACATGTTGTAAGCTTCACCAGAAGAGCCACATCCTTAACATGTACGTATCCCAAATTTCTGTGAAATAAAAGCAATTTTGCTCTTACTCTGACCTGTAGACGTTATATTCTTACATAATGTATGTTTATAACCTCGTTACCTTGATATAAATATGTGTTAAAGCTGCGTTTTGTACTGAAGTCTTCTTGAATTACATTTACCATTTCATATTATTTACATATATGACTAAAAAATTATGTTATAAATATAGTATTCAATGTTTAGAAATAGTTCCGGGAAAATGTCGAGAGATGTCGCTACTTGTATAAGTTATTGACTACATGAGAGCTGTTGGCATTATTTCGATTAACTACAGCATAAAATTATATTACAAAGGTAAAATTAATATGTTTATATCATAAATATGTAGAAAGTGTTCAAAGGACGATGAATTACTGCGATTTAGGGCGTAACTTTAACGAAACATTCCTCGCTATTAGTGACCTAATTCTAAAAGTCTACCTAATATTTTCACATCTACGTGTATCTGTATGTATCGTATCGTTTTAATTTCCATGCTTAAAGAATACTTATTAACGGTTTCTTACAGCTAAAAATATATGGAAACACGGTCAAATTATTTCTTATTTAACAATTAATATTGTTACTAACGCGGTTCGTATTACACATATATTTAGTATTAATTTTATATATAAAACCTAAACAATATTTTCATACGACCCTTAACAATGAGTGTATATATTACGTTTTATAATTAATTGAAATAAAATTACTTAATATTCTAATTTGTAGAGTTCTCTGTAGAGGGTTCTAATTGTTCTTAATCCCTAAGAGAGAGAAAAACTTCTTATTACCTTTCATATTCAACCTCCACCTGTATATCAAGCATCAATCAATACATTTTTTTGTACCCTACATTTACATAGAATTTTTTATTGTGACAATTGAATACAATTAAATATTGTTGAATCGTGAACAGAAATAATTTTCATAAAATCAAATGTTGCTATCACTTGTCAAATCCTATTAAAAAGTATCGTATTTACATAGATAAAATAATATATTTAAAAGCAAAATAACATTGTCGCTATTATTAATTCCATGCAAATATGAATACATATCTTCATTTCCTATCCATGGTAAGCGTAGGTGAAGCCTACGCACGCCGTAGCGGCACAAGCTACGCTTCGTAGCAATGTAGCTGAAAGTTACGCTAACGTCAGCTACAATTTATGGAAAATCGAGTTTATTCCTAACACTATATAATGCAAATAAATACTTTAATAAATAAACGTGTAAATTATACAAGCATTGGTGCGCTCTTTAAAAAAACATGTGATTTTCAAAATTAAAAATGACTTGTAACGGTGAAGGAAAACATCGTGAAGGTACCTACATTGCTTAGAATTCTCCATACTGTTATCTATATACTATGTCATGCGAGGTATGCCAACGCGCAGTTAGCCAGCGTGGCAAAGAATGAGCCTAACCCTTCTCATTCTGAAACCCGTGTCGAACAGCGAATCGATAAAAACGTAGATTATAATAATTATAATGACTCGAAAAATACACATCAAATATAGAATTTAAATATCAATCATAGTGATTATTAGCACATGATTTGTCAATTTAATTAAATCCAAGTACTCCTTTAGTGACCGCTAGTGGCTTTAGTATCCTGAATCAATAAAACTTTACTAATGTCTTAAAGTAATGTTCAAATAACCAAACAATATCTTAGTATCCTGTTTTTAGGGCGGTAACCACTTACAAATCCCAGAAATAACAATGGTCCTAAGTACGAAAAACTAAAAACAAGGAATTCGATATTTAAAAAATTCATTTTGTTTATATTTTTAATTTATATTATAATATCATTACCATTCGTGAACCAAAAACTAATTACGTATACACAAATAATATTCCCCGTAGGCTAAGAAGGAACTCAGTATTTCCATGAATTATAACAGGATACTCAAAAACATATTTCGTCTCTTCTACATTCATCAAAGTCACTTTATGTGGTCGACTATTAAAATTACTTTTAACCTGACCTAGAATAATATACAAGTTTACACGTCACTAATGATGCCTTCAATTGAATTTTAAATTACGTAATAGCCTTTGAATGTAGTTATTATAGAGTTATAGCACAGTTATAGTAGAGTCGTAGCAGAGTTGTTAAAGAATAAAGTTATTACTTACATCCGTCACGAACCACAAACTGGGTCAAGTATCAAATAATGTTGAACCAAAATAGGGCTTAAGTTTAAAATGTTACGCGATGTTTGCTTAAAGCAAGATGCAGTTGAAAATGAAGAAAATATATTTTAGAGTTAAGCAGCACAGAGTGAGATCTATGATTAAATTAAAGAGCATTAAAAACGTAACATCACGCCTGTAATCCCCTAACAGGTAGGCAGAGGAGTAGAACATTCCCACGTTTCACCAGTAACGTTTACGTCCCACTGTGGAATACTTGGTGAGCCTCTTCCCATACACGGGGCACGTGTCCAGACTTCGAGCCACTACTAGAAAATCTTAATTAGAAAAAAGTTATAGTGCCTAACCAGGGAATTGAACCCAGTACCTCTCGATCGGCAGTCGCACTTGCAACCAACACGACCAACGAGGCAGTCACACGACCAACGAGGCAGTCACACGACCAACGAGGCAGTCTAGTTCTTATCTGTTGTATATTAAAAAAAGATGATTAATTCGCAATTTGAAAATGCCCCGTAAACGTATACATAATAATCATTTTACGACATCATCATCATCAGACTATTTCAGTCCTCTACTAGACATAGACCTCTCCCAAAGTGCGCCATCTCGCTCAGTCGGCTTGCCTCACTATGTTTTATATTTAGTTTTTTATTTTGTTATTCATCACAGAGTTTAAGCTCTTCAAATGTTTGTCACAAAGATTAGTAAACTTTGAAAACCATAATAAATCCCATGATTTAGAGGGAAATGCTGTTTAAAGCTAAGAATTCGAAATCCAAATTTGCAACTCGTATACTCCGTTCGAAACCAAACGAGGCGTCCCCGCGGAAACCAACATAAATACCAATACTAATGGTTTCCTATAGGTTAGCAAAAAGATCCCCCGTCTAGTAAGCAACCTTCTTGTCAATCCTATTATTTATATAATTTTTCAATCTTATTTCCACTAATCTGTTAGCGCTTTTAACATGTTTTATGAACACATTGTCAAATGTTTCTATAATTTTATGAAAATACATACCTACATTAAAGACAAACTTGAAATGAAATAATTATTTTTTTTTCAAATTACTGTATTAGCATTTTATATCAGTTTCTACATTTGTGGCTTTTTCTTATTGGCCATCTTATTCAAATGCCTACATATCTTCTTTTTCAGCTCCTTCTGCCGCTTCAATCGCCGCCATTCTTCTAACTCTAGTTGCTTTTTATGCTTCTGCAACCGTTCTGCGGTCATTTCCTTCTGATTCTCCTTCTTTTTCTCGAAATTCGTCTTCAACATTTTCATTACACTGGTCACCTTTTGCTCATATGGGCTCTTGACCACAGCTATTCTTTTAGCAAACTGCTCTTTATTAATCTTCCCTGAAAGATTAACCGACTTGGCTTTAGGTTTAAACCTATACGGTAAACCTTTTTGCAGTTCCTTGGGTATAGATAGGGGCTTGAAAACCTTCGGTTCCCTCACGATTTCCTTATACATCGAATCATTGTTCGCATCGTTCTTAATGTCACGTTCTCTTTTCAGCTGACCTTTCGTCTTCATGCCTTGCCACGCGTTTTTGTTATCAATAGGAAGGAGTAGATTAACAACAGGTGCATAAAATTTAGTAACATCTACTTTGAACCAAGTCCTACAGAAAACTATGTCGCTCATTACTATCTTATCTTCAAACGTTGCACGAAATGCTCCCTCAGGCTTATTTAACGCTTTTTTTATTTGTCCTCTTATTCCTGACACCGTTTTCACTCTAGCTCCCTCAAATTTCGCTACTTCTAAAGTACTAGTAAACATGTCTTTTATAAATGCAGTCTTTTTATATATTTTCAATGGTGTTCCTATCAATTTAAGTTTTTTAACTATTTGAGTGGACTTATTGATTTCACTTACACTTCCTGTTGCTGCTATTCTAAAGCCAATTTGCTTTATTTCATTGGTGTTGTTACTGACCGTCTGCAAAGCAAGAAAACCTGTGTTTTGTGGAGTGATAGGGCCGTAAAAATGCATATTACATGTGACATGTTCAGGTGTGTATTTTAAATACCTACATTTTAAGTCATCCTCTATTTTTGAGTAAATCGGTAATGTTTGAAAACGACGCCAGCCTAGTGAAATTACTAAAGGATCATTTGTTTTTAAAATCTTTTTATACCATCTGTGTTTTTTCACTTTACAAGATACAAAACCTATGTTCTGTTCCGCCATATTTAAAGCACCAATAAGAACAGGATAACTAGAGTCAAAGTTTGTTGAGAATTCCGCAGGCATATTTTTAAATAACATCCTTACATATAAACCTGGTCTATAGCCTTCCACTTCTACCCTTAAGCCATCGTCTAAGTTTTCAAAGACAGACTTATTAAGTTCAGACTGCTTTAAGGCTTCTGCTTTTAAGCTTTCGTAATACGAATGATCACCCTTGATTCGATGTTCATCAGGATTATCATATTCTGCATTAAATTTAGCTTTCAGTTTCATTTTTTTCTCAAGAATTTCAGTTTTTGTTAGCTCAGCTTTGCGCTTTAAACCTGTTCCAGCGTTGTCATCATTGTTCTTGTCCTCTTTTGCAACATGCTTTTCCCCTGTTTCCATGTCTTCAAAATCCCCAAAGAGTTCTTCGTCATCACCATCACTAGCATCATCTAAGTTTAGAAGCTCTGAAGCATCTTCATCTGCAGATCTTTTGCCAGTAACAAAGTTGTTAATCAATAAATGTCTATTTTTTTCATTTGACCAGTCTCTAACATTTACTTTATTTAGAGCGTAGAAAAATGAACATTCATCAATATCTAGTTGCTCTTTTTCTACCTGCCTTTTTTTCTGAGTACTTGTAACTTTCTTAAAAAGTCCACCAATTTCTTCTTCATCACTGTCATCATTATTGTCCGGTTTCTGTTCGTTTGTATTATTTTTTGTATTACCTATTTCAAATTCACCATATACAAGTTTCATAATATTCTTAGAAGTTCTTTGCCTTTCGAAATAAGCCATAGTTGCCTTTTCTTCCAACTTTTCCTTCCATTTTGTACTAAAGTCTTCATCATTGAAAACATTTTCACCGAAGTCATCTTGATCACTTTCTTCCTTATCTTTTTTATGGTTATCACCATTAGTTTCTCTATCATTAGCATCACTATTAGATTCTACTTCAGACTCTGAACCATTGTCCCATGGTAGCATCAAATTCTTCTTACTAGTGTCTTTCTCACTCTGATCTATACCACTATCATTATCTGATACACTCTCATCATCTTCTGAACTAGACTCATCAGAAACAAAGTCATTCTTATCATGCTGTAAATACTCATCATCTTTTAACATATCTGGATATATGATAGCTCCTCCACTGAACAGTTTAAAGCCAGACTCATGCATCTGTTCATCAACTGTCTCTTTTGTTTCGACAACATTTTTAAGCAAAGCCCTCTTTTCATTTGTCTCTTCATCTTCTTGTTTGTGAGAATGTGACCCTTTTAATTCAATATATACTGCATCCTTATCATACACTATACCACCAACACCAGAGAATGGAGCATATATTTGTCTTTCTCTTTCCATTAAATGTCTTTTTTTTTCACTACTTGGTAATGGACATGGATCAGGTAGATATGTTAATTCACTAATCTTCATATCACCAACTCCTGTAAAAAAGGAGAAGATAATGTAAATATGTTTCAAATCAATGGTATATAAAAATAGATGTTTTTTATAAAAAATGTACAGCAAAAGAATCTAAGAATATGGGCAGGAACTACACAAATTTATTTTCCCTGCCCTTTGGCCACACTGCATATCCAGGTGTACAGCAGCATTACACCTCTGTCTAGCAAGTATCCCGATCATTAATTAACCAATAAATGATTAGGTTTCACTCATCTTACTGGGACAATGAAACAGTAAAAGACTGTAAAAGCTCCTCATTGTTAGAGGCTAAGTTCCTCAACTATGCCATGAATACAGAAACTATGCCATGAATACATTCAGCATTTGACCTTTAAGCATAGTGACAGTAATGTTTCTTTGTTTGATATCAGTCCATTCCATAAGTGCTCAACAGGTCTTTGCAGTACTCAAAGATTAATGATGTGTTTAAACAACACCATATATTTGTTTACCAATTGCATTCATGAATAAAGAAATGTCTAGTCATGAATATAGGAAGTGGGTAGAATTTTCTACTTCTGTGAATAAAGAAAACACAGATGAAATCTGGATATGTCAGTGAGATTTTCAAAACAGAACGTTCAACATTCCTAGAGATGTTCAAGGCAGGAATCAATAAGCTTTTACTAAACACTAGTAATCCATCTCAGAAGAATAACAATAATATCTTGGGACATCTCCACACACGGCCATCTAATCCCAAAGTAAGCATCAAGAGAGCTTGTGTTATGGTAACCAGACAGCTGATAAACTACATATATACATATAAATATATACATAAATAGATATTTTTATCACACCCAAACACAGAACAAATACTTGAACTCATCAAACAAATATTAATTCTGGGTGGGAATCAAACCCACAACCCCTGATGCATCAGTCAGGTTCACTAACCATTGCACCAATGGGCCAATCATGATCCCTACCAGATACACTCACAACAAAATACTAGCATTCCTGATGATAAAACAATATAGATAATTTAAAAATCAATTTACCTGCTATGTGCACCATTGAATCCTTCATTAACGGAACCCCCCTCACATAGCCATACAGTACTACATCTCTATTGACTTTTGCATCTTTCCTAATTACCTCCTGATTTGTAATATCTTCCAATCTGTCTGCAAGTACATAGGCATGTGTCATGCGCCAGCTCAGTGGCCGGAACTTCATCACAGATATAAATCTTGAAAGATTCTTAATCTCATTTCTTAAGTACTCTCCATGAATAATACCAGAAAGGTAAAATAATTTTGCTCCAGGGTACACTTCAGTCCAAAACCGGTGTTTCAGTGTTTTCTTTGTTGTTTTCAACGTTTTAGCATTCTTGATCATATCAAGATGTGTGAGAACTCCCATTATTTTCGGCATCCCATGTACCTGACATATATTGAGGAACTCAAATATCTCCATTTCGAAACCAAAGCTCGCATCACACATTAAAAGCACTAAATCAGCACATTTCGCTATGTCTATCATTGAATTTATGTCATTATTGCATTCTATAAGTGTAACTCTTCGCTTCTTTGAAGTCACTATAGTTATTGGACCGTTGGTGCTCGTCACATTTGTTTTAATAAAACTCTTAATAAGGTTGTTTATAAGTGTTGTCTTCCCAACGCGAGGAGGCCCCACGATGGCGACTATAATCGGAGGCGGTTCTAAGGGAGTTTTATCCACTTGAGGTATATGCTGTTTCTTCGCTATTACATCTTCCCGTCGACGAAACTGCCTCTCCGCTCTAACGGCTGATTGAATAGCAAATGCCTTAGGATTTCGCTGCCTCGCACTTAGGTTAGACTGATCCACTTGGTTCTTCTTTTTTTTCTTTTCCGCTTTTCTACCCGCATGTTTCGCTCTATGCGTTTTCTTTTTGTCAAAAACACTTTCATCTGCCATTTTTTTATGTTAATTTACTGATTCACGTACCTTTTATTCACTACACTCACATGTCGTATTTCAGATACATTTTTTACTTAGCAAAATATAACAGTATGACAGTGACAACAAATATGACAAGAGTCAAAACTTTTTTATTTCTTTAATATGAAGTGAAGAATAATTTATTCTCTTTTAAATAACATAGTTATAAAAAAAATCAGTTACAATTCAGTATATATTAAAGAAAATCAGGAAAAAATGAGATTCCTTAGCTACGTATTCGTTGTATTTTTTATCCATAAAATAAAATATAACTTTTTTAAATACTTTCTTAAAGTAATGACGACACTTATAAACTAACTTGTACACTTCATTTTAACTAAAAATATTCTGTTGTCAATTTTGTTACTATATGTATTTCTTTATATTCGTGAAAGAATAAATCAAATATTATGTTGAAGATCAGATGGCATCTATGTTGTATTTTTACAATCGTAAATTGCTCTCATGGCAATATTAGCACTTGTCTGTCAGTAAGTCACCGCGAATCGGTGTTGTTTCATCGTGTTTTCGTGTAAAAAAATCTTCTGTTTAGATTATGAAAGCAAAAAACATAGTGGTTAATGATAGTTTGCGAGCGGAGCGCAGAGAGGTGAACTAAGAACACTAATTTAATATGAGCACTTCGGAAGTAGACAGCCGCAACATTGCGATTTCCATGTTAGTATTTTTGTTGTGTTACGTTGTATAATTAATCACAAAGTGTTAGTAAGTTACAAGTATATAATGTTGTGTACACTATACACAATATCTCGAAAGTTGTGCCGAAAAGAATATACGAGGGTCATTGCTCTACCTAAGAAACCTAAAACTAGAGCAATACATTTTACTACCAGATAGAGTGTCAGCTCTCTAAATATGACAAGTGTGTCAGGGCCTGTGTGTATACAGTATACAGACTCATCTGCAGCGGCTCAAAGTGAAATGTCAAGAGGGTCTCTTGATGTTCAAACCGTTTCTATTGTCATTCTTATTAGAAAAAAAACGTTATACATACAATTGTGTTTAGTGGATATTTTGCGATATAAACTGTGGCATGTAGTTTTTTCATGTATAAAAACTTCAAGGGTTTTGTTGCACTTACTGTTGTATTGTCACCAAGGTTATAGAAACTACAATGTTTTAAATTTTATAAAAAAGACTAAATTTGAATATTTTACTAATTTTTGAAAAAACAAATCAATAAGTAAAAATTCCGATTAAAGGTACTTTGATCAATTGTAATTACGAAGTATATCTTTATGAAATGATTTCCCTTATCACCATTGCTATCTATTTATGTCTGTGAAGTGTAAATAACATAGAAAGATAATATAACTACTTGCTTACGCTATTAAAGCAGTCAATCTTCATGCCACTAGTAATATAATAGATTGATATATTCCTGATCTTGTTTAACTCATTCTCTAGTTTTACTGTGCCATGGAGAGTCATAAATGATTGGGTACTCAGTATGTGTATTAGATAATTTCAGTGAGAATGTTGTATATTTATAATTTAGTAAAACACTATTGTTGCTATGTTACCAAATTAACAAAAAATGTCTATAGCTGTTAATGGTATGTGGTCAGTATGCTAGATTTTTATGTCCAATTTCCATTACATTTTTTTACCTTCCACAAGTTTGTTTTTAATGTTATACAGGATATCAATACAGTTTAATTGAAAAATCATCATAACTAGTGTTTATAAGAGCTATATGAAGTTGTTTATCAAACAAGCTTTGAAATTATACATACATATCTCACACCAGGTACCTTGAGGGTTAGGCAGAGAGCACAGAGTGCCAAATATCTCTATTCTTGTACACCTGTTGTGCCTATTCCACATTCATCACTCTCTTCATACACACACCCCGGTTTCAGGGAAATTATCCAAAAATATATCTAGTTTTTTTTTCAGGAGAAAATCAGTGGAAAACCTGGTGATATCATCACAAGATGCCATTGGGCAGAGCATTAGTCAGGCACTCACCTTCTCAGGTGTCATCACACAGCACAACCAGATCATACATGAGAACAAGTAAGATAATTTATTTAACTGCCGATTAAAAGGTCCTGGATGTTAATCCTGGGTCGGATCCCGGCATAGATAACACAAGTGTATGCGGCAATAGACTCACCCCCCATTCTAATGTGGGATGTAAAGGTAACAGGGAAACATGTGAGTATGCTACACTCCTTTTGAAGAATTACAGGTGTGATGTTATATAATTTAGTTATAAATGTTATTGTATTGACATCACCACATATTGTGAGAGTAATATAAATCTGCAATTAAAAATGTATCAACTGCTTTGTTTTTGCAGATGTAATGTTTTGCAGATGTTAAAATAATGACTTGTGATCAAAAGTTTTATTAGTAGTTTTACATTCATTCCCTTACAATTATATCTAGTTCCATAAAACATATTTTTCTTTGCTATTCATTCAAATTCTGTAAGCAATCAATTTAATTGTAATGGACCATATCATTTACTCAGCTTTAATGATTTTAGTAACAGATTAAAAAAGTAACAGCACACCTGTAATCCTAAAAAGAGTTGAAAGACGAAATCGTCTTTCAACTCTTTTTACGCATCATGGCATATATACAGCTGTTCTTTCGCAAATAAAAATCACGAGGTGCTAATAACAGTTGCTTATAGTAAAAAAAATAGTAATAGAACCTTTTAAGATCTGTGACATCATGAAATTGTTTTACTTACAAAAAATAATAGTAATTTTTTTTACTTACACCCAGTGCAAGGGGCGGATGGCGGCAAGTAGATTAAATGTTATAAAAATGAGTCATATCACACATTGCTTGTATTGTTTTAATACATTTCACATAGAATTGAGAGACCTTCGTTCTTGGGCCATTAATCTACCGTGTTGGCAGGCTATTTTAGTGTACACACCCTTCGTGGAATTTCATCAATGTAACGTCCTTGTTCACGCACAAGAACCCAGCTGTGTATAGTTCAGTTCTAAAATAAGTAATTGCTATTATTACACATCATCACTACCAATCTTTTTATCTCTCAACTCTTGGATATGGATCTCGTCTCATAATGAGTTGTTGTCTACTATGTGATCAATGAGGCTTAAAACTCTTACACTCAAATTAAGGTAAATACCTATTTATGTAGTTGATTGTTGTAGAAAAACAATGTACACAATTATAGGTGACACTAGTTTAAAAAATAGAATGATGTTTATTGTATGTGCCCTAATACTAAAGACAAAACCAAAAATCGCAATAAAGGCCTGTTGAAAAATAACCTTAGCAAATAAACTAAAAAAACCATCGCCAGCTCTTGGAATATAATCCATCCGTTTTCCGAATATTTGCATTCAAACGTGTAAAAGCCAGAGCCAATTCGTAGGAGATTCAGACACGGACTTGGCACATTTTCACCATTTGGCTGTTTGCACAATACCTCGTGATCAGTTGTAAAACTTTGTGCTCCAGTTCGCCCCCAATAAATGTTGCCAATGAGGCTTCTAGCTGGAAAGAGATTTTAGTCGTAGTAGCAAATATTTCACACGTCATTCACGGTTGTTAAAACCTAACAAGATACAAAATCACGCTCGTGTACTTATATACGGGTCTGATATCCTCAAATTCTTAATCTTCTTCATCCGAGGTATAACATTGTATACAATCGCAGTATTCACAGTAAAATTAAGCTATAGAGTATAGAGTGATCGTTAATTTCTAGTAGTGGCTCGAAGTCTGGATTTGTGTATGGCAATGGGCTCACTATCTCTATTCAGTGAAACGTACCTATAACATAACTCATTGATCGTGGAAGTGTAATGCGCGCCTACACCATCGGGGAAATATAGGCGTGATGTTCTGTTCGGCCAAACGAATTGTTTCCGTCTGCGATTGGTGCCGGCCGATAATTTTTATTGCCTCCATCTACATATGTATGCTCGTGTTACATATGAATACGTACAGGAGAACTGCACGCTGTAGTGTATTTTTGATGTGATTTTAATTTGTTTTTATAGGTGTCGTGATATAGCGTCGTAGAATATGATTTTAAAGTATTTTAGACGTATAATTAAATATTCCAAACTTAATATATTTGCTGGATTTCTTTCCGTCGACAGCTTAGAGACGAGAAGAGTTCTAGCGATGACTCCACCGCTTTTAATACTATACGTCGAATTTTCAGTAACTGCGATTAATAAAAATAAAGCTCGTACATGTCCACTATGTGACCAAAAAATAATCCAAACCTTTACTACAACCTAGGGAGACAATATAGTTGATGAATACAAATATTTATATAACTTATACACTTATTAAATATATATCATATTACTACAATTAATCGAAGAACCAATTCACCTTCATCATCCTGTATCAGATCAGTTGAACTCGCCTGTGTTAAATGGGCACCATCGCGCGTGCCTGTTAGGAAAATAGAAACATTCGTGCTCATCATACAAATTTTTGCCGTGTATGGGACTCGAACGCGCAATCATCGGATCGACGATCGTTGTAGCCAACAATTGCACCAACGGGTCGGTTGTTAATTATAAAATTAGTATATTTTTTTTCTATTTACCTTCGAATTAGTTATATGGAGCGCACAAAGCGTAACAAGCGCATGCCGACGCGCGCACAATATCAAGGTGAAGAAACGTAATTATATATGAGCGTTATTTTTTCATATTCGCTTTGTTTTAGTATCGTTGCTTGTTCGATATAGACGGGCGTGTTATTTTTATAAAGTATCTGTACAATAATCATATCTACAAGTGCTGTGTTTGTGTGTGTGTATTAAAAATTTAAATGTACATTTTGCCAGCCATCGGGTTAACAAGTCACGAGCTTTGGCTAGTACAGGATCACACATGCCCGTGGCCGATGTTATCTACAAATATTATTGTTATTATTATTTTTTAATAAATTAGTAATTACTTCGTTATGTTATTTTGAAAGTTTCCCAATGGATCTCACCATTTATAAATAATGTTGTCATAATAAGATAACACAAATACCTATATATAAATAACATACATTATTATTAATAAAAACTCTAATAAAATGCCCTTTACGTGTTTTGATATTAGTACGTATTAACGCGAAAAAAAAAGATTAATTAATTTGTAAAATTAACTAATTAGTCACTTCTTAAACACATATTTCACGAAATAATCCTAATATGCTTTGGTGTATAGTATTAACTTGAAATACGTATATACATTATAATAAGAAAAATTAAGATCTTTTGTTCCATTGTTGCAACACGAATATCGAAATGTCCGATAAAATATAACGATTGCGAACTGTGTAGGTAATTAAACACCTATCGGCCAATGGTGAAAAGTTGCGCGCGTATCTTATCTAGGATGTAATTTGGTGAGTCGCGGCTGCTGTATTGTTGGCGCAGTCAGCTGTGGAAGGTGCTCGGTGGGACGCGTTGTATAATACCGACCATGGTGAACACGGCATGTGCGGAGGACGACAAGTTACAGGTGCATTTCTTGCAGTGGGACACGATGTGGCGCGCCAAAATACTGAGGTACTTGTCATTTGTTAGCAAGTTTCTAGAGAGTAATAATAATGTCTTAGTATAAATGCACATTATCAGCTGAACGCAGTTCAGGCAGAGGCTATGCTACGATACCCTGGCACCTGCAAAAAAGCGTTACAATTTATATTTTCAAAGTACACACATACGTACACACGTTTTTACGTTCACTCGCATACTTGTACTCACCACAGAAGTATTCGTCCTAGAAGGGAATAGAAGAAAAAATACTCGTGCCCCTCACCCAAGTATTCGTCCTAGAAGGGAATAGAAGCGGTTGTAGCTGTTTTAGCTGTCAGGTTCACTGAGTACTGGAATAATAGACCAGTCAAATGTTATTACGCGTACAAACAAAGACTTGAATAAGATTCGTTTATCTAACTCGACCTATGTATTGCCATCCCGGTTCCCATTCAGCTGTCGTCATAGCTTTGCGAAAATTGAGCTATAATTATTCTAGTCGCACGCAATACCTACATTCTATTGTGACAATGCATGATTCAGTAATGATGAGTTTAATATAATGACCAGTGGGTTCTGTTTTAGATTAGTGAATACAAAACATTTATCATTGGAGAGTTGAGCGAAATGTGTTATATGTATTTGTTTTACGCTTGACTGCATTCACGCAAAACAATACTGAAATTATGAGTGACATAAAAAATTTGATTTCACGAAGGCGTCGTGTCATTAACGTGCCCGTGTGCTCGAGAGGACAAGCGGCGGCAGTATTCAATCGTTAACGTCAATAGTCATCGTTCGAATCAAACTCGTATTATTTTTTACTAGACTGCTGATTCAGTGTTTGACGACCCTTACATCCAGGTTCGCCTAATAACCCTTGCAGGTTCGATTCGCACCCGATGCAAGTATTTGTCACGAGTGTTTGTTCTGATTGTATCTATAAAATAATGTATATTTATATGTATATAGACGTGTATATTTATCAGCTGTCTCGTTACCATAGCACAAGCTCTGCGTATTTTTGATTGACGTTCTAAAAAAAACGTTTATATGATAGCAATTTCTTTATGCCATGAATATCATTCACGTCTTATTTATACACCTTCGGACGTAGTCCTCCCCTGAATATTATATAATATTGCTATTATTTAATATTATTATTTATCTTATTATTAATTACTCTAATGTCCCTTTGATTTGGAGACTTTAAAAACAATATACAATGATTTTTTTAAGCGCTGAAAAGTGGCAGTAGGCGCTACGGTTCTCTGTCTACCGCATGTTGGAAATACAGCTGTGATGTTGTTATGATACGTTACATACTCGTTTATACGAAGTGTACTGAGTGTTGATTATTTCACGAAACAAAATAGTGCGATCTGGATTTCGAATTGTAATATGTATTTGCGCCGTTCGCTGCGATCATGAATCGGACGGTTTCCTTCGTGAGTTGAATCATACGCGCGAGGTCAGCTCCCTGCAGTTTGGTTAACTGTTAAATCACAATAACTCTGTTCGTTTCAGTTATTGAGGATGATTGTGGTCTCTGTGCTGTAGTGTTTGACGTCTCATTTTTGATTGACGTTTGGCAATGTACAAGAGTTGAAGGATTTTAAAAGAATAAAATATTCAGTGATTAGTAATTAATTGTTACAATTATTCTTGGTTTCGTATGTAATTGGTTTAGATTCAATTTATAAATTAAATAATTGTAATATGTTCAATTTAATTTTGATTTTCAGCTCGTATGCCATCAGTTGGTACGATGTTAAGATAGATTTGTTACAGAAATATATAAATACTGAAGCTTTAACGCTTTATATTAAATTTTATTTAACATAAATTTTGCATACTAGTCATTGACCCCGACCGCATAAGCGAGGATTGTCGATTCTATACCCACTCAGGGCGAATATTTGTGTGATGGACAAGAATATTTCTTATTTCTGTGTTTAAAATTATTTATACAAAAATATTTATAGATAATTAAAATTCCTATTCCATCTGACTTATAAATTATACCAAACGACGCGGTAAATTTGTCAGTCTGTAAGTTTAAGAAATTCGTTAAGGCTCGATTATGTCAAAAAGCCTAT